>OMLP01000048.1:0-45454 GCA_900302685.1 Spondyliosoma cantharus | reverse complement strand
CACTTACCATCCTGCTTCATAACGCCCTACCAACTACTCCCTCGTCCTGTGAATCCCCACCCCGCCCTAAATGTCCCCAACACCCAAGTCTTATTCAGAAGCAGTCACTTTGTGTCCTGCGCTCGTCTTTTGAGAGGAGGACTCAGAACTTAAAAAACGAAACAAAAAATCAAAAAGAAACATTTTTGATTCTGACTGAGCAGAACTGAAAACCTGAGTGGAGTAACAGTGGAAAACATGTGATATGTAATTAAAAACATGTGCTATATCGGATGAGGCATTCATGAGCATGGAAAATATGTGCATATGTGTGATGTGTAACTAATGTGTTCAGTCATTCATCCAGTGTCTCAGTCATTCAGGCTACAGTAGCATTTACAGTACTTAAATATTGTTTCGATTTCCAGGAAATGTGTGCTACTATGACATGACCCCCTTTGTAGTGCTGCCGTCAGGTTTCTGCATAAAGTAAGTGTTTCAGAGATGAAGGGAACATGAGATGGGTGGTTTACAGTGATGCCAGTGTATGTTTGAAAATGGTGAAACACTTACAACTACAACTTAAATTACTCAGAAAAACAACACGGAGTTCAGTGGTTCCCACTGTACGGCAGCAGCAGACTCCTTAATAGGTATCAGTGTATTAAGTTAACATATCCTGGTTTATATTTTGCTACGTTAAGTGCTGTAAAACAAATAATCCCTCTCAGGCCTCTGCAGTCCAACACTGCCACAGCTGAGTCATCCGCCCTCGCATCAGCGCGTCCTCTCTGACTCCCGTCAGATACAGCACGCTTGCCCAATGTCAAACTCAGCTGCTGTTCATCCAGATGGAGTTTCTGTCTTCACTGAGGAGTTCAGTCAGCTACACCTTTCAGTTTCAACTCTTTCATGCACATATACAGAATCACAGCGTCCATCATCTGTGCTCTTGTTGATAAGTATTATTGCTGCAACATACTCCAAAAAATCCAACACTCTGACCAGGCTATAATTATTTAATGATGACATGTTTTTTCTGATAATGTGTGTGTGTGTGTGTAAGCATGTGTGTTTGTGGATGTGCTTTTGTCTGTGTGTTTAAATGTTTGTGTGTCTTCACAGTTCACGAGTCTGGGGTCAGTGTTTAATAAGACAATCACAGTGCTACCTGCTGTCCTCACTGCACAGCTCCTATCACAATCACATGTTGTAGTAGCATCGTGCTACTTTCACACTTGAATTCCTTCAAATCACTACATCCTCACATGAACCAGATCCTCCATGATTTCACCATTTCAAATGAATCGACCAAAATCCAACTGTGAGGCCGTACAGCCGTTGCAAACAGATCAAGAGGAAACACACACAACGTTTTTTCTAAAAGTTTTTAACATTAGATGGAGGAGCTATAGATGCTGATGGAGAGGCCTGTGATTTTACTGCATATCGACTGAGGCTACTGATAAAAGGTGAGTCGAGGGGATGTGCGCTACTGGGAAAAATGACGGAAGAAGGTAGAAAAGGTCACAAGGGAGGAAAACGTCGATCTTTGTGTTGCAGAGCTGCTGCACAATGCAATCAAGCCATCAAACCCCTTTTCCAAAGACAACATTTCCCCGTCGTCTGGAAAAACAGTTTTCCCCTGAAAACACGAGGGGTGGAAGAGCTTCAGCTCCCTACCGAGGTTAGACAATGCTTAAAACCACGGTGGACAGGTTTCAAAGGAACAGATAACAAGAAAACGAGCTTCACCCACAAAGGAAAAGACGCCAGCGCACGCAGACAGGAACACTCACGAGCAGGGGAGCACAGCGGCTTTCTCATTCCAGCACTGAGCGCACCATGACATCACAGGGGGCAGCGAGCCAATCATGAGGCGGGGGCTCAGCGCCAAGCCAGAAGCAAGAAACACATGCGGTAGAGAAGAATACGCACACACATACGCACACATACACGCACTGACACATGTCCACGTAGCATAGAGTGCATATATCACATTGAGAATAATAGGGGAAAAGGTCCAGTGAAAGAAGCATTGGTAGGCTCAGCAGAGGCTTAGCTGTATACAGAACCATCCGTTGAGGGACTTTTTTTTGGCTGTAGTGTTATTGGACTCAACTTGCCTGCCACTCCAGTTGCAGGGGCGGATGAGGTCCTTAAAATGGCCTGAGGCCCAAGTGTGGGTCCGCCCCGCACCATGTACCCCTTCAGTTTGTAGATAATGACAGTTCAAAAGGTCAAAGGGCATGCACCAGCAGTCATCATGCGATTACAGTTCACAGGAAGCACTTTTTGTTGCTTTTTTTTTTTTTCTTGGTTGTTTTACTGACATTTATGGGTTTTTTTTTGTAAAAAAACAAAAACAAAAGAGATCTTCATGCCTTAGTCTAGTTAATATTTTCTTTACAAATGTTATAAAACTACAAGTTGAACTCCTCTTTTTTTCTTTCTCCGTCTCTTCTTCTGTGGTACTCCATGGTCACATGTTGAGGATGATTCTGTGTTTGTCATTTTGTAGTTTGCACTTGTTAGTCTGTCTTACTCTTCCTCCTCCCTCCCTCATTTCCATCTGCGTTCTGGTTGTGTTTTTGTAGAGGATGATTTGGCAGTGGCTTTCCGGTCCTAGAAAACAGAGAGAGACACCATTAACACACAAAACACAGGCTAAATTACACTGGCCTTCCCAAAATATTATCAAAGTATAATGGATGCCAAATCTAATTTTGAACATAAATGGAACAGAACAGCATGTGGGGACTACTGAGCTCTAACAGAGTCCAAATATGTTGCCATACAGGCTTTAATCCAAGCACTGGGATTCACAAGTGCTTGTTGTGTGTCCCGTACCTGGAGGACTGGGTAGTATGTGTATTTCAGTGTTTAACTCTCCGCAGACTGGTGCGCTGCACTGACTGAGCGCCCTTTCTCACATCCACCCCCACCTGGAGCAAGGAGGGAGGGAGGAGGGAAGGAAACAACACTTGGACCAGTTAACTTCTGAAGCCTCTACATGTAGCAGAGCAGGAAACTAACTCATTTGTCCACCGGCTGGCCACTGTGGCTTGCTGCGGTCCCCAAAGTTTCACAGGCTGTCACTGCTTTACATTTAGAGATTCATCAGCCAATCAGGTTGGAAGAGAAACACATCACTGCCTGAAGCCCTTTGTTCAACATATCAAATCAGCATTTTGCCAGTGAGGACAGTAGTGATGAAAGGTGGTAATGTCTCTCTTTTCTACTAACACTCATTACTTGCTGTCTTTAAAGGTCCCATATTATGCTCATTTTCACTGCTATGTGAACATTTTTACAAGCTTTAATGTTCAAAAAGCACATTATTTTCCTCATAACGTCCATTGCTGCAGCCCCTCTGTTCACCCTCTCTGAATGCTCCATTTTAGTCTCTTTAAAGCCCCGTCCAGAGAAGCCAAGTCTGCTCCGATTTGTCAGCTCTCACAAGCCTGAGCAACCACAGTGATGCTGGGTGTGTGGTTGAGGGGGCTGACTGTATAGTTGTGAAAGGAAGTCTCACTTTCTACAATATGGGACCTTTAATATATGGATGTCCAATTTCTTCATTTATAGATTCCAAATTACCATAAACAGAGGTTGGTTTGTCGTCAAATCTGCTAACGGGGACAAAATATTTCCAACTATCATTTGGCTGGTGGCTCCTGTTAATTTCCCACCCTTTGTGCCAGGTTGTGTGACTGATTTACAGTAAAATGCTGTTTGCTCGGGTTTACAGTGCTTGTGAGTGAATATGATTCAGTGTAAACGATGAAAACATGACTGACTCACTTTTCGAGCAAGCATATGTCCGTGTTCAGAAACAAACTGCGCCTCAGCAGTGTAGTCCTCTTTCTCCTCTCTCTGTAAAAGACAATTTACATATAAACGGCAGCTCATAGTACTCACATATGTCCAGTAACAAACGTGTTTGTAATCAGAAATGTAAAAAAAGAAATGAAAAGGTATTAAACATGGTAGATATTCCCCATGTGTTGCACCTCACAACACATCAATCTGGTCAGATTCATCAAAATATTGAATTTTGATGATTCCTTAGTTGTTAAGTGAATACTGATGGTCGTGCGCAAATAAATCAAACTAAATGACTGTCTTCCATCTGATAATTCAAAAAAGTGATGGATAGAGATGTTTCCCCTCCGGGCACAGGAAGCGGCAGGTGGTCGGCGTGGAAACCTGACCTGGCCCCGCCTTGGCTCCTGTTCCCAAGAATGTTGGCCGGCCTCCTGGTGAGAGAAGCCCAGCCCCCTGTCAAAGGGCTGTGTGCCCTGCAGGAAACGCCCACGCAGCACATGAGAGTAACCCGTGTCACACACCGGAGTCAGCAGAGCCTCCTGGGCCACACGCAAGCCTGGCACATCACGTCCCGATGACACCGAGCCCACCCAGCTCTGCAGGGAGTCCTTGTCTGGTAAGTAGGGTTGAAATGCTCCACCTCCTACCATTCTGGATTGCAAAATAAAATAAGGCAAGGAGAAAGAGAAATAAATAAAAGAAAACCAGAGTCATATAGGAGATATGTTACCACTTTGAGGACAGACAGTAAAACACGACACACATTGTCAGCCAACGTACCGGTTATCTCCGTTATGCTCTGAAGACCGACTCAGTCCCGACATCTCACACCGCTGGGCATACACCTGCTGGCCTGCAACAACAGAAATCCCTTCCACTGAACCCAGCCCTATACCGCCACCTCCCCCTTTTGCTCCTCCTCCTGCTACGAGGACCTCCCCTCTCCTTCCATCCGACCTCTGACCTCCCAGCTGCCCATTTAGGTTGACCTTAGGGACAGCGCCACTGGCCCTCACCCTGTCCCTTTCTGCCAGCAGAGATGCTAGCTCATGTGGCGCCTCCTCCTCCTCAACTTCCCCTTCCTCTTCCTCCTCTTCCTCCTCCTCTTCCAGCTCCATGATAGAGCCGCTGGCTCCACTGGCTCCACTGCTTGGACGACCCAAGCTGCAGGGAAGGGAGAGCGTAGCGCCCTCTGAGTCATCAGCCCGGCTGCTACCCTCTAGTGACGAGTCCTCCACTGTAACCAGTGAGGGGCTGACCCCAGCTGGCCACACTTGAACGTCAGACATCTCCATTAAAGTGTCTTCCTCGGTCGTAGCGATGGGGGCACACTCGAGGCTGGAGACTTCCTGCCAGTAGGGCTCCGCTCCCAGCGGAGAGGGCAAGCTGTACTGCATGGAGGCCGGGGACAACAGCTCCTCCTGTACCAGCCCATAACCTGGAGGGAAGACAGGGCGAGACAAGAGAAAGACTAACACCACGCAGGCACAGCCAGAGGGAGGATGGGGAGGTGGTGGATCGACTGTTTCTCCAACTCATGAGGAAACAGTGGGGCTCAGCCCTGTCCCAATTCAACAGGAAAGAGCCTAAACTGTCTTTATGAAGCCACAGATTAAGGACATCCATAAATCCATTTCATTAACCCTGAAAATGTTGATATATTGAATCAGAACTAGCAATCTGAGTCCATTAAATTCCAGCCAATATGTTTTATACTGCTTTCAGTTTGAAAGGTAGAACACAAGAAAAATACTTGGTCTTTCATTCTGAAATCAGCTTTTTTCATCTTACTTTCTCAATTTGTCTGATTGATGTCTAAATATTTGGACCTATTTCCTTCTGTTTCTGGGTTTGATCTAATGCACTTTAGGTTACTGTCATTGGGACACGGCAATAAGAGTGAGGTGGGGGTCAAAGGCGTTTAGTGTATCATCCACTGTCTGTGAGGTGAATGGTGCAGGGCTCTAGTTTGTTAGACAGTGAATCTGCAGAACGTATTCTGTGTTCCTTGACAAGCAAAAAAAAGATGAGTCCAGAGTTATACAGTATAATGACTGTGGGGTTGGCACGATATAATTATCTCATTAATTCATTTTCAGAGAAAAGGGTTCCAGTTGGATTTTAGTATCTTGATTGCACCTGCAGCTCATTAAAAGGCTGATCATTAAGATGTTGTTTACATACAGCCAACAGTGAAATCAAAATATTTAGAGGAAGCACATTAAAAAAAGCATTTTAGATCACTGTTGGTGTTGACCAATCAAGGCAGCGACTGGGTGCTGTGCATTTCCAGAAATGACTATTTCAGACAGTTGATTAGACAATGTTCTTTTTCTACAATCCTTCCCAGATGCTGCACTACAAATAACAAAGCTGTAATGTTACATCTCTATTATCGTTCCAACCCATATCACGTTCCTGAGTGGGAGTCAGCAGCAGTTTGCAGATTCTGCAGAGGAAAATGCAAGTTACTGTTGCTCTTGCATCCTCCTGTAGTTACACATCAGAGTCATGCATTTATATGTCTGAACCCCAGGCATCCAAATAAAGGTCACTGTACACACACACACACACACGCACACGCGCACACGCGCACACACGCACACACACATATAAAGATAAAGACACATTAATTCACACACACATTAGACAAAGGTATTAAGTTTCAAGACAGTATTATATAAAGTGATCTACATATTATTTGAAAGTTAGCATGTGGGGAGGCAGGCCCCGGTATTAAAGTGGCTATTTTTGTACCATTAGCAAGCAGGTTGGGTTAGAGTGACTTGCTATTTTATGGCTAGCTTGAAGGTTGTTGTTGATTCCTGTAAAGACGGAAAATTGGCACACAGATAGCTGAAGGAAGAACGCCTACTGAAATAGTCGGCCAATGGCAGGTTCATACAAACAATCTACATCCTGTGAGTCAGGCTATAAATGAATTAATTGTACTGTTGGATTATCAAACGCTATTCAACACTTTTTAATCATTAAATAATGTTGTCTACGTAACAAAACAGTTTTGTTCTACTTTGGTTTTATTCCCAAATGTTATTCACTAACAAAATACACAAGGACACACGCACACACAAACACACTTTCTAATACACAAACACACTTATTTCTCTATTATTCTTTATAATATCAATTTCAGGCCAAAACAACTATGTGGTATATTACAGTAATAATATAATTCATATTTATAGCACATTATATATGATGAGATCACTTTATCTCTGAGTTTTCACTTTACGTAGGTTCAAACTTTTTATATCTCTAACAATAACTGAGACCCAGACAACATAAATAATTTTACGCACTTCTCTTCCCTTTTCAAGAATTTGATTTAGTGGCATTTTGACTCATTATGTTTTATCAAAACATAATGTCATAATGCCTCAAAGGTCAAACATAAATATTAATTGTTTTCAATTATTTAAAAAAAAGTGAAACATTTTCAGTATTCAAGTCATATGTGGGGAATTTTTTGTGAATAAAGCTTACAGTTTAATCAATATGTCATATCTTTGGTGATATATGAATTTTACACTCTCAGACATTTTGGTACATGTGACAGCTTTGGATTGGGGATTGACTGATACATTGTTCCATCAATGAGTTCAGATGAATGAAATAAGGTGAAATTGTTAAGACAGTAAAGGAGTACATCACCCAAATCAAATTTAGGATGTGTTCAAACATCTTTCTTCAGAGCCTAAAACCACCAAGGTGTGATGCCACAACATGTATCAAGATAAAAGGTAAAAACCTGAAACTCTTGCTTCTTTATGATATTATGAGTTTGTTAAAATATTGCTTTTAAAATTGAAAAATGTCCCTTTGAAATAAAATACTGTCAAAAACATGATTATAATTTCTTGTCCTTATCCCAACCAGGCCCAGACAAAGAACAGGGAGGCAAAAGAACAGTCCTTACAGTTGATCTTTTTTCAGGCAGCTTTTACAAACTGAGCATGTTAAAATGTTGTTTATAATATGTCCCTTTGTAATAAGATTTTGCAATCAAAATCATTTCCTGTCTTTAACTTATCTAGGCCCAGACAAAGAACAGTCAGGCAAGCAGGATTTGTTACTCAGGAATTAGTAACTTACATCTCATCTGTCTGATGAACTACAAAGAATAAGGGATCATTTTGAGAAACTATATTTCACAGTCCAATTCATTTGAAAATCTGTCTACATATTTACTGCATGAAAACTGCGGAATGTGGAAACGTAAAAAGTAAGAGGCATTGCTACCAACATGCTGTCCATGATTAGCCTGATAGTTTAGCACTAAAACTAAATATTAAGAATTTTCAGCAATTTCAATTTTCTGCAAAGCTGACATTTGTTTGTTCAGAAACATCTCATAGTTTATATCAATAAGCTCCAGCTACAAACAGAAAATTATTGAAAGAAACAATTTATCAAAGTCCACCTTATCTAACCTACAAGTAAGTGTGTTTTCTTTCTCTGATTTAAAATGCTACCAGGATAGATTAACCAATGCAGGTGACTTGAACTGTATCAACACCTGTTCTACAATAAACGCAATCTCACAGCTAATTATTGCACAGAGAAATAGTGGCTTAAAACCGCATCCATAGAAAGTCTGACTAGTAAAAAAAAGGGTTTGTTTTAATGGGTGAAATACCTCTTTAGTGTGTCAATAACAGTAGTTTCTGGACTAAAATGTGAGTAAGCATGTGTGTGAGTGTTTCTGTGTGTTTCTGGGATGGTACAGGGCCGGGAGGATGAGTGGTGGCGTCAGAATGAGGTGAGCAGGGAGGAATGAATGTCAGGATTAGAATGACAGTCAGAATGAGTTAGATGAATCTGGGTTAGCCTTTCCCTTCACTCCTGCTATTTAAACACAAACACACGCACGAGTGGTGTCGAAGGCACAAGATGTAAGTGAGGCACAAATAATCTCCACAGAGAAAAACAAAACACAACAAGAAGACAACACGCTGCACAGCACGCCACTCACTTTACCACTATACGCACGCAAGCACCTAAGCACGCACGCACGCACGCACGCACGCACGCACGCACGCACACATACGCACACACAAACACACGTAAACCTACACACAATACTGCACTCATTAAAATAGAAATGAGGACGCACAGTTTTGGCTCACAGGTGAGCCTCAAATCAACAGAAATAAATCACACACACTCAAATCAATACACAAACACACCTCACAGCAATTTCCCTGCTGGCAGATAACGTTCAGACAATGCTGACAATGAGTCTGTCATCAGGCTTGGGCAAAACATAGATTTTCAAAAATCTAATTAAATGTTGAGTGTTGACTTATTTTTAATGTCAAAATTTCAGTTAAAGAATTTATTTTACTTTTGCACATATGTGCACAAAAACTCTATTTTAGTAAGAGATAAAATGTCTAAGTTGGGACACTTTGTAGAACATAATGCAAACTCTTTCCCAACAATGATACCAGTTACCAAGCCTCGTCCTTTATACAATAATGTGTTGAACCTTGCCTCATCCTTGCTTGTGAATGTCTGAACCTTTCCAGGATGCCCCTTTCATATCCAATCATGATGCTTTGACGTGTTACCAATTAACCTGTTTACCTGTGGAATGTTCCAAACAGGTGTTTTTAGAGCAATTCACAACTTCCCAAGTCTTTTGTTTGAAATGTGGTGCTGCTATCATATTTAGAACAAGGATATATTTGCAAAAATCAATGAAGCTGATGACATTAAACATATTGTCTTTGTAGCAAATCCACTATCTTTTTTTGTTGTTCTACACAGCATCCCAACTTGTTTGGGTTTGAGTCCCATTTATCAAATATTGAGAATAATTTACAATCAGTTCTTGTGCCCATGTATGAAAGACATCATGTCACAGCAACATTGTACATTGAACATTATGTGCTACACAGCTGACCATGTGTTACAGCGCAGCTTTAAACAACACACCATTTATTTTTACAGGGAAAAACACAAAACAACCCATTTTGTTTGTTAATACAGCATTAAAAAACAAGACTGAAATACACCCACCACAAATAAAACATTTTACACTGTGAATAGTACTTCATACATTGAAAGCATGCCATGCACATAAAGATGTCAGAATCAAAAAGAGCAAACAGCAAACTTTATTATGTTCAGGAAACTCCTCACTCACAAGCAAAAACATCTGAAGTAGACCTGGGTAAAATTTATATTTTACGTATTTTAATTACTGAACACTGCTTGTATAGAGACTAAATATTCATACACATAAATTCCTTGCAAGCAGAAGTAGTTGAGGGGATTTCTTGACTTTGAGTACTAATGATTTCAGCAACTATTAACTCAAGCCCAGGTCTGAAACACACTCACGCGCACACACAAAATTACAAACACACACACACAAACAGAAACCGTAACAGCAAAGCATGCAGCATGCACATGCACAAACTGTAGTACACACACAGAGCTGGATTGAGAGAGGAGGAGGAGGAGAGGGTCCTCGCTTGTTTGAACGAGGGAGGAGCACGGGAAATTAAGATGACAAGAGAGGAGGAGGAGGCCCAGAGGTCAACATGAGGTCATATGAGGTCAGAGGTCGGACAGGAAGAGCTGTGAGGAGGAAGAAGAGCAGGAAAGGGGAGAAGGAGGAGCAAGAGGAGGAGGAGCGGGGCGGCTGGGCAGCAGATATGACATGTCATAGGTTCAGAGAAAGACTGAAAGTAGAACAGACAGAGATTGTCCTGAGCAAAAAGACAAAAGTCCAAGACGGCAAGAACATTGTAACAATGTCCGCTGTCAGTCAAACTCTGAAGTGAGATTCTGTCTTGTTCTCAGAGAAAGATAGAGAAAGAAAGAGGGAGGGATAGAAACAAGGTATGAAGGCCCAGAGCACACTATCATCTGTGTACTAGTGCCACTTTTGACTAGTGTATCCATCCCGGACATACACACATGTATGAACACACACAGGCATGGACTGTATGTGTGCACACACTCACATAAACACACAGACACACAAATAATCTAAACAATCTCAAACATGTTTAATTGAAAATTAGAAATGACCCATTTGTTAAGTGTCGGCCTGTTTGGCCTTATAAATGTCTGAGTTAACTCTTAAAATCATGTCAGTAAACAGTAAAAGTGAGTTATCCTCGTTTCTCATATTCACCAAGGAGAATAAGAACCATCATGTTCAGGGCTCAAGTATGAAGTGTGAAAAAGTGTAACGGAAAATTAAAAATGACTTGTGCCCCAGTGAGGAATGCACAGAGGCGGTGTTAGTGCATGCTGCAAAAGGCTGGGGTTCATGGTGGGAGAATGACACCATTCCTCAGACCTCAAAAACATCATTTGAGATTCATCATCATCATCATCATCATCATCATCAAGTTCATGGCATGAGCAGCAAACCACCATGCAGCCCCGATTTTAACTTCAACTTACCCCTTCTGAAAAACGGGGGTCTAATAACTCGTGGCTTGTGCACAAGGCGCGGTGGCCTTATGTCCGTGACCTCTTGTGGAGCAACAGAGACAAGGTAAAATGGCTGTTACCCTAAACTCACAGGGAAGCAGGGATGTTTTCAGAGGTGGAAAGAATATGAGGACAACAGCTCACCTTAGTGTGCTGAGGAATTTTGTGGTGATTTTTTGTGGTGCTGACTATACCAGCTGTTGTGACTAATACATTTTTTATAGTATCCGAGGAAATAAATCCTGGAGGAATAATTGTTGATCAAGTACATTGATTTTTAGTCATGAAGACATGAAGAAAGTCATTCAACTGTTCAGTGAATATTCTTGTAAAATTCTGTTCATGAACCACTGAATTCCTTTTTCCTGAATATACAATCTATGTGAGGAGCAAATACTAACTGTGCAAATACTATATTTGGAAATGGAAGGAACTGAGCTGATGAACTAAAAAACAAAAAAAATGATTCAAAACTTAAATAAGAATAGTGAAATGATCTAACCTCTGATTGACCTTGCCTGATATACTGTTTAGCTTTGAGGTAACAAGGTATTAAGAGCATTGTCATTTTTGTTACTGTCGTAAATCTAATGGAGTAACATAAATGTTCTTTGATAAATAATCTGATCTGAATATTGCATGTGGTGTTCAATGTGTGTGTGTGGTACTTACCATTGATGACACTGGGGGACAACAGGGTGGAGTCGCGATCGCTGAGTCGACAGGCACCTTCCTCTAAAGATCCAGGTGCTGGCTGTGGAGCCTGACCCTCCAGAGATGTTACAATGTCGGCACGATCTATGTTTTTCAGAGCGGTGTACAGGCTCTCCACTGAAAGGAAAACACATTAATGAGGGTGTGGGGACAGATAGAAAGGAGGGGAAGTGGAGAAATATGTGTACGAGGACAGGGAAGTTAAGAAAGAAGGGGAGTCAAAAAGTTTTCTAAAATTAGTTCATCTGACAAACAGTCAAAAAAGTGATGAATAACAGCGTTGTCTTCACTTACTCTTGGCCCTTTTGCCTTCTCTGCCGGCCCACAGGTTGAGCAGAGCAGAGCTTTGGTCCAGCAAGGAGTTGGGATTCTCCACACGGATCCTATTGATGTCGTCAACACCGAACTGAAGCTCACGTGCCAACTCTGTCAAACCGACAATTCAAGTAGATTAATACATAGCATACAAATACAGGTGCAGTAGATGGATAGCTCCTTTTATATTTATATTTTATATTTATATATCTTTTATATGACTAACCTGCCCAGCTCAAACCCAGCTGCTCAGATATGATGTTGATCTTGATCTCAGTCCTCTCCATAGCATTCACTGTAGCTAAAGAGAAGAAGGAAAATTCCAGTGTCACCAAGAAAAATTGGTGTATAGTTACCAAATTAGTGAGATTTAAATGTAACTCTGACTCTAATGAGAAAAAAATACAGAGTGCTATAGTCACAATTTATTTGGACAGTCCAGGTCACATTCAGCTTTCTACACACCAATCAGCGCCAACATTAAAGGCACTGACAAGTGGAGTGAATAACATTGATAATATTGTTACAATGCCACCTGCCAGGGGTGGGAAATATTAGGCAGCAGGTGAACAGTCAGTTGGCAAAATTCACTGGAACTTAAGTGCAGCTTTGACAAGGGCCAAATTGTGATGGCTCCTCGTGTGCTGTGGGTAGTGTCCATCAAAGGACAACCTGAGAACCAGCGATGGTCATGGGTGCCCAGGCCAATTGATGTGAATTGGAAGTAAAGGCTAGCCCGGCCACAAAAGAGCTATTGCTATTGCAAACAATGCCGAAAAAGTTAATGCTGGCTTTGATAGAAAGGTGCCAGAACAGACAGACTGGTCTGATGAACTACGTTCTCTTTAAAATCATGTGGCTCACCAGATGTGTGTGCATCATTTACCTGGAGAAGAGATTGCACCAGGATGCATTACAGGAATAAGGCAAGCCGTCAGAGGCAGTACAACGCTCTGGGAAATGTTCGGCTGGGAAACCTCATGTACCTACATTGTTGCAGCCCAAATACATCCCTTAAAAGCAATGTTTTTTCTCTGATGATTGTGGCTTCTTTAAGCAGGATAACTTCAGGATAACTTTTGCCAGACTGCAAAAATTGTTCAACCTACAGGACTTTAAGGATCCCGATGTCACAGGGCACCTTCAGAGGTCTTGTGTAGTCCATACCTCAATGGGCGTACAAAGGGGACTTACACAATACTGAGTAAGTGATCCTAATGTTGGGGCTGATTATGAAATTTGTTTGTAAAATGTTGTGTCAAAGGAATCTATGGGTATTCAGGTGCTTTCAGGGTTTATGATGAGAGAGAGATAACACGGTTTATGATGAGAGAGAGATAACACTGTGCTGTCCAAATATATGTTATTGACAAATACTTAAATGCTGCAATACTCAAACTTTTGCTATTAGATTTTTGAGTTTCAATAATCTTCTGTGTCCTCAGCCTTGATGTTGACTCGAGTTGCTGTTACAATTATTAATAGCAATACTTACCTTGACAAAATCATTGCTCTGAAAGAAATAAAGCAATACCCACAACATTGTCTTTGTCTAAATAATCTTCAGGGTTAAGCACACCATATGGACAGGGGAGGTCAGAATTTGGGGTTCATTCAGGTGCTAGTCCCACCAATCAAAGTAGCATTCAGTAACCAATATAGAGGGACTGAGGTGCAATGTAGCAGCGCTGTGTATTTGATAGACAGAAAAGGCCTTTCCCATTCAACCACCCTGCCATCATTAATGTTTAAAGATCGGCCATCTTGACTCTGTTCAATTACCACAGGCCAATCAATATCAGGACTCCTCTGTCTAGCTCCACTGCGAGGTCCTGCCCATTCCCAGTGCTAAGCTACAATGCTAATGCTAACAGTCTCTGCTGCCATGCCATTGGAAATCGCAGTGGAGACACCAGCGCCATGCAAACCAATCACAAAAGTCATTCATCTGTTGTCATAGCTATCAAGACACTCATGAAAGAAAAGGCTAATTTGCCATATGCCATGGAGCCATTTTGGTCATGTTGGTGACTGCTGATCCTCTTTTGGTCACACATTCAATATGGTTTTCTCTAACTGCACTGCAAAGAACTCTGGGGCATACTGTAGGGCAGTGCATTGCATCCAAGGCTCAGTCTTTGTGCCATGCGTGCACGCGAGACAAAAGGGGGAAATAGAGAGGGCAGAGTGGGAAGCGAAGGGTTTTGGGTAAAAAGGGTCAATGCAACATTCAGTGCCCGTCTCCGCTGTGTATAAATCTGGAGAGGGCTGAAGGTCAGGCAGAGGAGGACTCACCCACACCCGGCTCGTTCAGTGCACTGTAGCGTTCCCTCAGGGCGAGGGGGGTTAAAGTTCGTCTGCGCTCCTCACTTCCAACAACCTAACATAAAATAAAACAACATCATTTGGTGGACTGCAGGTACACAAATATGAGCATGAAATATATAATTATACATATCAACAGACTGGACTTTCATCTTCTTCAAAGTGCCCTGTTGTGACAATTATCGCATATACAAGGCAAACCTAACAAATATGAATTCACCCCACCTTTAAAACACAATATACACTTTGGAACTAAATGTCCAAATTGATCATAGCGGGTTTAGCGATACTAAAATAGTCCATTTGTTTTCATTTAGGAGAGCCACCACCTTAACCCTAACCAGTAAAATCATCATAGGCTTTTAAATTGCATCGGTGTTTTTTGGTTTTAATTAAATTAGCAGGTGCTTGTATCTACAACAATTTACACAAAGATAAATAAACGAGCACGTAGCCTTTTTCTGTTGTACAAAGCGATAAAATGAGTTTGTGATACCATTTCCAACCACTGGATGACAGTAATGCATATGGTCTAGATCCAAAAGGTACAGGGATGATGTGTGTTGGCAATAACTATATTTGACAAAACAATCTTTAGAATACATTAGACAATAATGCAGTTAGCAAATTCTTTTCCTCATCTCTACTTGATGGTGGTGTCTATTTAATACAGGGTTGTTTCTGGGTCAAAGTATATCAGCCAGAGCATTTGTCTCTAACCTGATTATGCAATACTTTTCATGCTGTTTTTGTTGGTAGGGCACTGAAAAAGAACCTGTCCTATCACCTGCAGGCTATTATAGCTGTAACTATGTCCCCAAATAATGTCATCAAACATTACCTTAATTTCTATTGACACCTTTTAGAACAACTTTAGAAAAACTTCATAAACTTCAAATTTGGTCATATTTCCAGACCTCTGTCTCATCATGCACATGGCTGCCCAGAGATACTCAAGCACAAAGGTTTATGTATGTGTGCTTGCATGGAGGTGTTTACAAGCCTTACCTTGACACATGGCGGCATGGTTATGTTAAGGTTACACAGTACATGCTGTGTGTCCTCGTATTTAGTGCACTTCCGCAGAAAGGACAAAAACCCAGTGGCATCCTTGTTACTATCTCTGACCTATGATGGATGGAGCGGGAGAAGAAAGGACAGAGGAAGATGGAGAAAGAAAATGGAGGAAAAGGAGCAAACCAGATAGAGAAGTAGAAGAGAGAGGGAGAACAAAGGAGTAGAAAAAGAAGAAATGAAGAAAGAGACAGAACATGTGAGAAAAGAAGAGAGGAGAAACAGAGCAAGAGAGACAGGAGAGGAGGAAGAAAAGCAGATCAAAACGGGTATTAGATCCCTCCACAATGTCTCGAGCATGAGGCGCAGTAACATGGGACGAGAAGCAGGGGGAAACAGGGATGGAAGCAGTCCACAGGCAGGCGAGAGGGAGAGATTTACCTGCACATTTTACCTGGACGTCTGTCAGACCAGACAGTTACAGAGTGACCGTGAGAGAGAGAAAGAGAGACAGTGAGACAGACACGTACAGACAGGCAAGGACGCAAGATAGGAAGGCAGGCAAAGAAAGTGAGGGAGTCACAGGACATGCAAACAATTACCCCAGTGAGTCGTCAGGTAGAAAGGTAAGTTGTTTGTTTCTTAGTTACGATGTGATGAAGATTTATTTATCAAAATATTCATCTAGCTGTTACTGATCAGTAGCGTGTGTCACACTGACAGACAAATAGATGGATTACCAAACAAAATCAACAATAAAAAAATTACATAAATATGTTAACAAGACAGACATGAAAAGGGAACGCACAGTATGAAGTTTGGGCAAGAGAGGAGGTTTAAACAGCATCAACAAAATGCAGAAGGACAAAAAGAGACTGAGAAATGACTGAGAGTTAGGATCAGTAAGAAGTGATTCATCTGTAACCTTGGGACACACTTACAAAACTGTAACATTACATATCAGGGAGGTATTCATTATCATGCATTCATCAAAAGCAAATTTGATCATAATGAAGCAGAACAGAACCAAAAAATCTGGGAAAAATATAGACAATGTTTAACTTGTCGTTTTTTCTTTAGAATAAATGAACACAATTTAACAACCACGAAGAAGAATGTATTGATCGACAGACATACACAGATTGAGAAACGTATCAATATGTTCAAAATGATCAATATCATTACCGTCAGTTTTTCCTTCAAACTGTATAAAAATACAGCGAAATTCACATATATATAGTTTTTACTTTAATCTTAGACTGTTTTCAGGTGAAGTTTCTTGGTGCAATGCTGCTGTTGTGTTGAATGAGTTAGATAATGAGTTATTTATGTATTATTAACTTTAAATGCTAATGGTGAGACAACTCAGAGACTGGCTGACAGATATGACAGTGGAAAGCAAACACACAAAAACCACAGTACGAACAGGTTGTTTGGGTGATCAGCAGGAACACTGACTAGCTGGCGAGAGGATCCTTGACACACTGAATCCAAAGACTGAACAAACAAAACCACAGTACAGTATGAATATGTAGCGAGTGACAGAAGAAGCAGGCATATGAACAGTTAGGTAGAGACAGACCTTGACAGAGACAGGCAGCCTGTTATCTCTGAAGGCCTGGAAGCTGAAGCTGCGGGGCTGCTGGGTGGCCTTCCTGATGGGCACTAGGTTTCCAGAACACTCGAGGTGCAGCGGCATGCCCTCCATCAGCTGTGGAGAGTTTCATAAAATGGTAAGGGGGACAAAATAAGTCATAATAGCAAGAGAATCTCACAAGGATTTGACCCTTGTAAAACAACCAGAGAGCGGATATATATCATAAGACACAAACACCTACTTCTCTGTGCTACAGAGAACTGTCTCCTTGCAGGATCATTTCTAATAAGATAGGGAGGTTTTGGGAGTGATGCAAGTAAAAAGTGCTTATTTTCTTGCAATGCATCTTATAATGCATTTACTAAGAATTACATTTGAGAAGCTGGAATTAAATTCCTACTAAAACTATTCTTATGGTTATGTGAAATCTTTTTGCCCTGTCAGGGAATTATTTTGAGTTTGCCACGACCCCTACTGCTTCCCATAACACCTTTCCCTTTGTCTGAAGTTAGCAATTTCCTTTGCCCCTGTGCTGACCTCAATATCTCGACTGCGGGCCACTTCGGTGAAGTTTTCATGCAGCTCCAGTGTTTTATCCATCTTGTCATCTGTCATGCAGTAACAACGCAAGCGTCCTTCGCGCGCCTCGTTCATCTTTGCAAAAATGACAAACTTAGCCATATATGGGACGGACATCAGCTCCCGGTAAAGCAAATTGGCAAAGGTGACTGCCTCCGCCGTACGTGGACAGTCTGCCAGCCAGAACCTGGATAAGATAGAAGAAGAGAAAAGACGAGGTTAAAAGTGTCAGATAGAAACTTGATTGATATTCAGAGCAGGGGAAGAAAAGCTGAGTCACCTTGCAGAAACATTGGTGGTAAAGTTGGCACAGTTATGTGCGTACATCAGCTTGGTGGTTCCAGTGATGTCCTCCCACTGAGCTGGTGCTGTGCCACCTGACATACAACAACCACACTGTGTCATTCATGCCCCGATAACCAATGTAACAGAAGCCTACACACATAATTCTAGAGCACATTCTGTGGTATAGCTACATCCAAAAAATTCAACTTAAAGTCTTGATTATTTTCATTGTTGATTAAATTGTTGATTATTTTTCTGGTTTAATCAATTAGTTGCTTGGTCAGATGTCAGAAAATGGTGAAAAATGTCCCCAGATAACAACCTCAAATGTCTTGTTGGTCCACGACCAACAGATATTCAGTTTACTGTTATAGAGTAAAGAATCAGAAAATGTTTACATTTAAGAAATAGGAATCACAGAATTTCAGAGGATGGTGATTCATTTAATCGTTGACAGTTAATCAATTAATATTTGTAGTTCTGAAAAAGCCAAACTTCACAGAGAAAGTTCTTATTTTTTTTATGTGTTTCAAAATAGACCCTACCAATGACACTGCAGAGGAGGCGCAAGCTGGTGGTGTCACCCTCCCCAGCATCCCGAGGACTCTCCCTCCAGGATGGTGGCAAAGGGATACGCAACCCAATTGGACGGTGAAATTTGCGTCTGCGTGGCTCGATGGTAACCACTGGGCTGAAGGTCGCCTGGTTGCCAAGATGTCGAGTCAGCAGTTCGTCCGGGATTGGCTGCGCCTGAGGTGGAAGTGGTGGGGGAAAAGGTTATTAAAAAGGAGGATGTCAGAACAGATGGTTTAAAGGATATGGAGCTGAAGAAGGCAGGGTATAAAACTCAGGAATAAACACAATACAATAACTGAAGGAAATATCAGTGGTCTAGAAGGACACGATAGGCAGGAAATAGAAAGTACACAAGGTCAAAACTGGGCAACACGTACAATAGACCGAAACATCAAACTCACAGCCATACTCACACATGCACTCAATTCATATTTCACACCTGACCCAACTCAGATCAGTGCACCAGCTTGGTCAGTGTGGCTCACAACTTAAATCAGGGAACTGAGGAGTGATGAATGGCTGGATAAAAGGAAAACATAAACAGAGCAGCATAAGGCAAAGCAAAAAAAAACTTGTGCAAAATTTCCTTAAATAGCATCAGTGCTGTGACAAATCAGTGCTTGACAGACAATGTAACACTGAAGTGACCCAAAAAAACCTGAAATGTTGAGCCCATAATCCGTCGTAATCATTCTGTTGTGAAAAACAAAACCAAGTGGAGGTGTTGTGGGAAAAGAGATAGTCAGCATGAGTGCATGAGTTCCCATATGTATGGCTGTGGAGGTCTGAATGAGTGACAGTCACCCTGATATTCCACCAGATACGTGTCCACTGCGTTACAGCTCCGATCCGGTTTTGCTCTGACGTCTGGCAACCTCTACCGGTTGCGTCTTGAGTCTGACACAGAGCAGTACAGTAGGCAGCTGGAATCGCAAGGCTGAGGAGTTCCCGCGATAATCACATGATCACGCGTGACCGCAGTTATAGGTATGTTACATAAAAACAACAGCAAGTGTTCCCGACTGAAGGATCAGCAGAAGAGCTTTTGTTTGTCTCTTTTTTGAGATTTGTGTGCTGGTGTCAACACGGAGTGTTTTATTTTGAAAAGTAACCGGATGTCATGTTGTTGTTTCAGTGCTTGACTTCCTGTCTGCTCTGTGCTAAATTCAGCTGAATTGATGCGTCTTGAATTATAAGTCCTGCGTATGTTTGTGGGAGGGCTTCAGACTGCTGGACCTGGGACGGAGCAGATACGCAGCGCACCGAACCTGGTGGAAGTTAACACATAGACTAAAGTGAAACCTTAGCTCCGCTGGCATGGTGGAGACATAACGCAGCGGACACGTATCTGGTGGAATATAGGGGTCAGCCACACACTTGCCAAAAGCTCTGGTTTGGCAGGACAGATGCCACATCTTGTAAATGCTAATTTAGAAACAGTGCAGTATGGTATGACCATAGATACTGATAATCCTAAGGTCATGCAGCGCAGTTCTTGGCAATGGAATATGCAGAGTGAACTTTATGTCATATACAGTGATTATGTACGACTGTTGAAGTAGCTGTTAGTTTCAGTTCATTTTCAGTAAAACCAGGTTCACTGTTGTGTTCATGCATAATGTAATTAGATGGAAATTACCTACAAGAAATGTAAGGAAAGAAAATTACATTACATTACATTACAAACATAAATATAATTTGAAGTAAATACAGAAAACATGCAAAATGGTTTCACAATAAAATGAGAATAAAGCATATGTCAGCAATACAATAACTCTTACATATTCAGGTCTATTTATCAAACAGAAAGGACATCAACTTCAGGATGTGAAATCTGTCAAATCTGAACTCAAAGTGGCTAAACGCAGCACAAACAGACATGCTTTGGATCTAGCGCAAGTTTTTTTAGTTTTTTTTAAACTCTGCAATCATTCCTGCTCACTTATATTGTTCCCCCTCTACTGTATTCTTGCTTCGAATTTCAGCTCCTCTCCTTACCTGTAGTCCTAGTCTCACTCTCTTGGTGACAGCTGTCTCTGGGAAGATGGCCTCGACGTGGGGAACCAGCTTACTGGTCAGTCGGCCGCCTTCTGGACCGATTAGATCGCTCTCCTGCTGAACGCGGGAAACCACAGCGAAGTAGAGGGGGAAGTCGGTGGAGATGATCCGACGGATTCTCTTTTTCTCCAGCTCCTCTTGACTCTCCAAATCTAGACACAGTTTGATTACATATGTCCAGGTGAGATGGAGTTTACTTTCCATAACAAATGATCTCCTCCCTGTGCCCTTCTTCTGTCACTTCAGAGTCATATATCAAGATTAAGACTGATGCATGACTCACTGACAGCTATCTATTACCATTACACTGACCTTCATCCATGCCATTAAGGATAGTTTCCAGCACTTCGTCACCATAGCGATTGCGGTGTTCCTTCCAGACTGAGCCATTTTCACTGCGGAGAACCACAAGCTCTCGGTCCCCTCGGCCCAGTGAGGCAAAGTGGGGGATTTCTACTATTACAGGTCTGTGAAAGAAGCATAAAAACTGTGTTTAAACCTGGTGAATGAAGTTTCAGGCCTGTACTTCTGTTTAACACACAGAGCATCATGGATTTGTTTGATATTAGAAAAAACATACAAAACAAAATGTGGTTGGGAATGTACAAAATAAAGATTTTGTAGCCTCATTTATAAAAAGAAAAACAATAATATCCAATGTTGTACTTTTCCATTATTTTTGCTGGGAATATACTATAATTTCCGGTGACTACTTGACAAACCATTTAAAGTCCACTGGATGGCGCTATGAACTATGAATTAATTTTTAATTTCAAGTGATGCAAGATGCAGCACATTATTGTCATTGTCAAGCTACTTATAGTTTCTGCTAATCATCTTAACCACCCTTTACAACTATTCTACAAATCTTAATTTGATCAAAGTGAAAAATATCTTTGCAGGAACATTTTTGCAGGGGTCGCCACATGCTGCAAACATAAATCCACTTATCAAGACAAAAAACACAATGTGCTTCACATTTCTTTTTTTTTTTTTACATGAAATAAAACAAGGGCAACGTTTACCCACCCAAGGAATTGCATACTGGAGGGCCCTAGAGAAATGATACGGCTTGCTAGTCCCTCTCCCTCCACGAGTGGGGGAGGCGTGGTCAGTTTCTGAGGTTTGACCAGACGGCAGGTGATGCGTGTCGGGGCAGTGCAGGTTCGAGGAGGAATGATAACTCGCAAGCCGTGGTGTCTGCTGCCTCGCATAGAGCCTCCTCGGGCATCCACCATGAAACTCACCAGGAAGCTGAGAGTGAAAACAGTGATCCCGTGATTGGAGAAAAAGGTTCAGATGATCACGTGATCACATTCAAACTTCATCTGATCATGATCAACATGCACTTAGCGTTTAATAACACAGACACATTAAATTCTCTGGCTTTCCTTTCAGCTGAATTTTCTGAATTGATCTGGTCTTTGTCTGAGTGACTCATAAAAGAGACCTCACTTCACTATGAGGGTGCCCTTTTCATTTGATTGTCTCAATACAGCAGAGGAGGACAGGCATGTGGAGTGGCCACTAAGTGCAGCAAGAATGTTTGTGTGTGTGTGTGTGTGTGTGTGTGTGTGTGGCAGGGTGACTCTTTCTCCCCTAACACCCTCACTTTATATTCTGTTTTTCAGAAGCTGACTCATTGTGCTGTGCATACATTATGACTAGGCAGACTTAATAAATGTTACGACCCAGCTCCTTTTAATTGTAATATCTTAATATTATGCCTTTGTGATTATAGTAACCACTTTGATTATCCAGCCCTTCTTGATTAATAACATATTTGTGATTACTATTATATTATAGCTTATCATTCTATTGTAACAAATAGCCTACACACAATATGTGCACCAATTGAGATAATAAATCCCCTTGTGAATAAAGATATGTCTCATCTGCAGCCTGATTCTTTGATTGGAGTCAAGTTCACATCTGCCGTCTCAAACCTGTTAAACTGTTGGAGGTTCCCCACCTGGATTCAATGTGTGAACTCGGGCACAGTTAAAATTGATTCTCAACAACACATCATCAACTGACTCTATACAAAGATGGACAACATGAGAGCTCCCTGAAAGTAAAGCCAAAACATCTCAATCACCCGTGGCGAGTTGCAGTGTAGGTCATAACCCCTCCCCCTTTAACTTTAGTGAAACTACACCTCAAACAGTCTTTTTTGCCAAAGATGGTTTCAATCATTTTAGATCCTTTTCATCACGCTGATGTATGTTTAAGTGTTTAGTTGGGTTCCAATTTCTGATAAAAAAACAAGGCGGCATGAGATCATGATTGACAGCTGAGCCTCACTTGCAGTCAGGTGTATGGGCAGAAACTCACTCTACCGCCTGACCAGTACTGCGAAGACTCTGGCACCAAAATGACATCACCAGCACAAGATGGCAGCACTTGCATTCAGAAAATTTTGGCTTCATTTTTTGCACAGTGGTGGGAAGTGAGAAGCATCATCCATCTGTTATATATGTCATAAATAAACTAGAAAATGAGGATTAACAAGCAAGCAAGCAAGTGGTTTAGAAGCTGACCCAGTGTGAATGGGGCTGGCCACAGGGCTGACGTTGTCTGAAGTCTCTGTAGCCGGACTGCTTGGGATAAGAGAGTCTTCGTCATACTCCTTTGGCAGGGGGATGGGGGTGTGCTGAGTTCAGAGAGGAAGAAAAATAGACATGCAGTGAAAATTTGAGAGGCAGTGAAACAACCATGACGGAATAGATTAAGAGACAGACAAATGCAGCAGAGAATGACAGAGAAGAGTCAGAGAGAGAGGAGGTGGTAACTATAGTACAGCATAATGAAAGGAGTGAGAGAAATCCGAGAAAATGACAGACAGAAACAGAAATCAGAAAAAGAGGAGACAATCTAATCGAAGCGCAAAGAGAGATAAAAATAAATGTCCGAATATCTTTTTAATATTGAAGGTTCAAATTAATATCTGTTTTCAAATGGATAAAAAAAACAAATGCTTACAAAATGTCAGACACCCTTTTCAACATCATAAGTTAAGCCTACCTGATCCAGTAGTACAGTCTCTGGGGAGACACACGGGATCCTGGGAATCGCAGGAGAATATGGCCTGTAGGAGATGAAGTGAGAATAGTGTACAGTAAGACTACAGCTGGGTATTATTCTGCCAAATTGAAAATACTAAAAAAAAAAATCAAAAATGCAAAAAGGTGGTGCACAATGACTCACGTGGTACCCATGCCACCCTCAAAGTCTCTAAGGGTTTTCTTTGGGGAGAGGAAGTCATCATCCTGGTCCTTGAAGTCATCAAGCTTGAGATAGCGTGCTCCATCCATCCCGAGCAACTCATCTCCTGTAGGCAAAAATAAAGTGGTGAGAAAGTTGGAAGGGGAGCAAAGAGAAAAAAAATGAAAAACTGGCAAAGAACAGGTTTGCACAAAAGAGAGAAAAGGACAAGACCAGAGGAAAACAGGGGAAAAATAATGCTGATCTCAACTCTCAAGTTCTTCCACTCAGTCACAAAATGCTCTGCCAATGGAATTCACCTTTTTCCCCCAATGCGTATTGTTTTATTATTGTTTTGCTATGAGTGCCAGTATCTTAAAACTGTGGCTGATGTCTCCACTTGAATCAAAATAATGTCACTTTGTTCAATTCTCCATAGATGACAGTCGTAACACCACTATCCTTCCCATCCCTTCACCTTCACGAAACCACAGAAAAACATGGCGCAAAGCAATCAGAAACATTTTACTCTAAGCAATGGAGTCAGACCAACAACAACCAGAGCCGATGGAAACCAAAAGAAGTGAAAGAAGAGGACTGGTAAGACAGTGAAGATTAACACGGTTTAGGACACTGCATGGACAGCAAACTGCAAGGCACCTGGTGACAGCTTTATAGTGAGCATGCCCATTAAAGATGAAATCACATGTGGTGATGGTTGTTTTCTGTGTAGGAGAAAATACCTCAATTATTAAGGAGGAATGGTATTGAAATCATAATCAGAACAACAATAGTAAACTATAACCACTTGACATGACAAAGCTGCTCACAGACAATTAAATATTCAGTAGGACAAGCTGCACAGGTAGACAAAACAATGTTAAAGAAGAAAAAAAACAATACAATTAAACAAGTACAACAAGAACATGGAGCTTGCATGTTAAAATGCTCTTACATTTACACTGATTTAATTTAAAGCAAAAAAAGACAACTGCTTGAACAGCAACTGTACGCGTTGTTCGCAGGTGGGTGTCACAGCTGGGCCACAGCATGTGTGTAATCAGCTTATTGGTCAATTAGGCAGTAAATTGTAGGAGAACTCATTTTCAAAATAGCTGGATTTGGATGGGAGCCATTTGTCTCTTAAATACTGGAGTTCTGTCAATAATGATTTCCACGGACAGATGTGCATTGAACGCTGGTAAAAGGAAAATGTTGTGACTTCATGCTGATGAAAAACAGACACATTTTTTCTTTTCAAATAAATCTCTGAGCGAGAGGGAGAGGAGGAGAGAATAAAGATAGAGGAGATAAAGATAGAGAGGAGCAGAGTCAGGTGAACTGATTAGAAAAGACAATTAGTGACACACAGAGAAAATGACAAAAGTGCATTTGGCAATGAAGGCACAAGTTCACGAGTCACCCGACCGGACAAGCCAGAGATACAGACACACTCCTACCTAAGGTAAGCTGGGCAACCCCTAAAAAACAAATGGAAAAAAGGTGTCATAAACAGTCATACACTTATTGAAATTCATGGTGGCACTGTGTTGTGTCAGTGTACCTCCCCTACAGTCTTCATCAAACAAATCAGAGCTGAAAATTAATTATCAAATATGTACAGATGATTGATTTATTTAACAATCATAATGGATAGCCTACCTTCATCCTCTGAAACATCCAAAATCTCATCTACTGTCTCAGGGAAACTCATCCGATGCTTCTCTGTAGTGATCTGTGAGGAGCAGAAGGAAAGTGCAAGATATAGTAGAGACAGAGAAAGGAGAGAAAGGAGAAGGGAACAGGTAGAAAATGCAGGTGAGGAAGCTAAACCTGGTAAAGACAAGACAATCGTTTGATTGAACATCTGAGACATGGCATCTCAAGGATACTTCTTTGCGCATTGGTGTAACCATGTGAACCATGCATGATGTGTTGCTCACCTTGGAGACCGACTCCTCGGTAACCAGTTTCAGCACATCGATGACAGAGATGTAACCCAGCCGCTTGGCAATACCCAGGGGAGATGTCCCATTCTATACAGAGAAAGATGAGTAACATCATGCAAAATATTCCATTGGATGTTTCTGTTCAAGGGTCATTTTGATACATTTTTTATGTTTATAAATAATTTTTACAAATATTACATCTACAGAGTTTGTAGAAATGTGCAGAAAGAAACTCTTTCCTTAAAAATATTATAAAGATTGTGAATTAATAACTTTACAATGTTTGTGGGGTCTGAAATGATTGTTTTGTTTATGTCTGTACAAGAAATCTGATGGTTGGTTCAAGCGTCTTACAAGATTTGTGAGCCGACAGGACAATACCACTGGTATCACGTGATACCTGTGTTTCTTCAGCAATCAACAGTCTTGATAGTTGCCAGTTTGTGGAAAAAAAACGCAAGAATGGCTTAGTTCTACAGTATGTGCCCGGCATACTGTACTGACCTAATATTAGCTAGCTAGTGTTAGCCATGTTAACGTTAGCTAGCATTAGTAATGTTAATGTTTGCTAGCTTGCGTTAGCAATATTAGCTTGCAAACAACAGCAGTGTTAGCAATTGAAGGGAGAGGTGGAATGCCACATTTAGTGACTTTAATATCTTTAAAACAAAAAATAAGTTAGTTATATGGTGTGCATACATACTTTTGTGTGGACAAACTAAATGTTGTTTTGTTGTTCAAACCTACAGACTGCGTTGTGTTGTTGCAGCTTTGGTAATGCGATTTCTTTCTATATGGAATTATATATGGAATTAGCAATAACAGGAAAGACAGATACACATTGCAATCATATCATACAATATCATCAGCATACAGTTGTGTATCAGCATACATTTGTGTATGCTGACTGAAGGAAAAGGGGTTCTCATGTATATCATGCAATATGATGATAGATGTTACAGTAGAGTATTGATAATCTTATTTTAGAAATGGTGGGATGGTGTTAACATTGGACATTATTTCAAATCTGTCTGATCATGTTGTTGATATGAACATATGTCCCTGTGCACCATTCCAGGACGGGAGCTTGGAAACATTGAACTTGAATTGTGTATTTCATTGGTTATATTAAGTGATGTCAGTCAACCCACTTGAATTACATTAGTAGGTAAGGTCTCAGAGGGATGCCTTCAAAGAATCCTTATTTGTTTCAACATTATCAATCGGACACATGTTTTTTCAAAGTGCTATATTGTAGGCAACTGGAATTACCATGACCTGGATGACTGAGAACCTTCATCAACATGACACATGTTCATGTTTCCCCAGATAAATCAATGTGTAGGTATAGGGGGAATTCCCGGTAATGAGAGGACGAGGAATGAGAGGATACGGTATTTAAAGGGGTTGCTCACGGAAGTAATCTCATTGGGCTGGGCTCCATGTTTCAACAACAGGGTGACAATATCTGTATGGCCCTGCTGAGCTGCCTGGTGCAGAGGGGTGTAGCCCATCTGGGGAAAAAAAGAAAGGAAGATGGTCAGACTAAGAAAGAGACATTACTATTCAAAACTATACCAGTGTTGCTCCAGCCATTCAGCTCATGCTGGATAACATATCACTGGAGGCAAAATATCTATCACCAAACAAGTGAATAAAACATACATGCAATCATATATGCTAAAACATATTATACAGGTGAGATAGATATAGTTTACCCTTGTCTTGCTGTTCACTTGGGCCTGCTGCTGCAGAAGGAACTTCACCATCTTGATGTTGCCATAGTGACAGGCCACATGAAGGGGTGTGTAGCCCATCTGGGACAAGGAGAGAGAGAGACGGTTGTTGTTCATCAAAGCTTGTGTACAAATTCTTATAATCACAAGAACGCAAAATTTTAAAAAGGCAGCAAACATTAAACAAACTCCGTCCGTCCGTTTTCTTGCCCACTTTATCCCTCTCGGGGTCGCGGTGATGTTATTGTCCCCCTTTTTCAGGGGGATTACTGGAGCCTATCCCAGTGACTCGTTAAACAAACTCAGAAATGATAATATATTAATTTAGGCCAATCACCTACTTTAAGTACTTGCACTGCAAGTACTTTACATTTTTATATTGTCTTTTGATCCTTTGATCTGATAAGCTAGTGTGACAAGACCACATGCTGTAAATTGAATATTCATATATTATCATTATTTTTATATCATATTAAATTGCTAGCCATGTCTTCATTGCCAGATGAACTCTTAGTTCTTGAAGAGGCAAAACCTTGCAATCTTCAAACTTAATGAATGAACTGCGTAGAGAAAATTGTCAATAAGAGAATAGCCTTATTACTATGACAACATAGTATAGGTCTGGCCCATCGGATTCTAAAACCCAAAGGCTAATTTTTCAGTGTTATCTTTAAAGACTTGTCAGCTAATAATACCTTTCCTATAATTCCGTGTACCAGTGGAGGTGGTGTAACTTACCCGTGAGGCAGCGTAAATGGAGGCTCCTTGTTTGACCAGTGTGTCAGCGATTCCCACATGACCTTCCTGAGCCACAAGATGCAGTGGGGTCAATCCATTCTACAAGAAAGAATGGACCAGACACATGAAGAATGAATAAATAAATAAATAAATAAATAAATTCAAACAGCATTTTCAAGGTTCTCTTAAAAATTACTATATTTTTCAAAGGTGCTTAAAAAAATAGAAAAAAAGGACAGAAAAAAAGCATTTTCACTATGTTGTATTTCTGTACCTTGTTTCCCAGATTTACGTTGGCCTGTTTGGAGATGAGCAGGGCCACAATATCAGGCCGCCCCTCTTGTGAAGCCAGGTGCAGGGGCGTAATGCCTTGGAGGGACTCGGCATTGGGCGTCGCCCCACTCTGCAGCAGACAACTGGCCACTTCCATCTGGTTCTGCTTGGCTGCTATGTGAAGGGCAGTGTAGCCATTCTGTGGCGAGAAACAAGGACATAAAGCCATTGTTTATCTTAACACTCTTCATATCTAATTTTAAATTAAAACTTGAATGCTGTCATGTGCTTCAGGGTGTATCACACACTCTTTTGTTTTGGTATGTGTGTCAGTGGTGGCTTGGCATGCTGTTTGGGCTTTTCATGATAATTTATCGACTTGTCAAATGTTTAATATTCATTGAATCACAATTATTATTGTCTTGGTATTCAACTTTTAGTTGTTTTAATATTTTATATATTTAGGAAATTCTAATATTCTAATGTCTGAATATTATTCATAATTAGAAGTTCATACTGTATACTTGCATTATTATGCATAATATAACCTTATAGCAGTGGCATAATGTCTAATACAGGCCTAATGCTGTGTGCCTAGGTGAGTATGTGCACACGCATATGTGAGCATCTTACTCGGGCAGTGCTGTGTGCAGATCCTCCCTTGCTGACCAGGAGTTTAACAACATCCAGGTTGTTGTGATGGACGGCCACATGAAGGGGTGTCAGACCGTTCTGTTAAACAAACACACACACACCCATACACATGGACACATATATAAACACGCACAAAAACACACAGAAACACATATATATGTGAAACATGACCACGATTTATCATCTTTATGTGGGCTCCTCACAGCCTTGTAAAGAGTGCTTTATTGTTTTTGTTCTCTTCAGGGAGCTGAACTACAGGAAGCACAGATTGTCTCACCTTCCCAGCTGCATTAGGGTTGGCTCCTCTCTCCAGGAGGAGCTCGGCCACATCCACCTTCCCATATTTAGAGGACACATGGAGAGGAGTGAAGCCTTTCTGCTCAAAATAAAACAGAATTTGGAAAGAGATATTGTGTGCTTATCATTGTGGTACATTACACTTATTTGAGGGAAAAATGAGAGTGGCTGAGCTATCTCATTAATTTTCATGTTGTTAACATCCAACATCAATAAATCTCTGTACAAGAAAAGGAGGAGAATTACAGAAAATAGGTAAAACTAAGCACAAATAAACTAGGAAATGCCCTTGTGTGGAAGTGGAAAAAATACAGGTTATATTATTACAGGATAACCTAATGTATCCCACATTGTGTCAAGCAATGCTGCATCGCGGGGTCTAGAGATTCAGGAATTGCCTGAAAACGACCCATAGATAGTCATATCCACATATTACCAACATTTCAATACATTTTTAATGCCTGTATATGTACAATATGTCACAGAAATAAATGTAATACACACAAGATGAACAGGTGAGGGGCAGTTACTTTCTTTCACTTTCTCTGCCTCCCTCCCTCCCTCTCATTCATCATCATATTTATTGATAATTATCAAAATCAAACTCCATGTAAATAGACAGGGCATGCAGGGGCCTCGCTACAGCAGCAACTTAGCTGCCCCGCAGCCTATGTGAACACAAACACGTAAGTGAGCAGAAGTGGCTCAGCACGCAGTTCACAGGCATCCAGTGTGTCTAACCTGTGACGTTTATGCAGTAATTGAGCATTAATGCTGATGCAACCATTTTTTGCTGTCATGGCTTCTGTCCTACCTTTGTCATCTTGGTCTGCTGTGCTCCAGCATCCAATAAGATTCGAATAGTGTGGATGTGTCCTTCACGTGCAGAGATGTGTAATGGTGTATGGCCCGCAGTTGTAGCTGAGTCGGGATTGGCCTTGTGCTCAAGCAGAAGCTTGACAAGCTCCTTGTGGCCCATGCGGGCTGCACAGTGTAAAGGTGTCTGGTCATCCTGCACACAGAGAGAAAGAAGGTAATTGGTTATGTTTTGTGAAACCTTTTCTGCAGATTAAAAGGCAATGACCTCGTACCTTTGCCCTGGCATCTACTTGTGCTGCATTCTGCAGCAGGAACTGAGCAACTTCACAGTGTCCTGCTCTGGAGGCCATGTGAAGGGGAGTCTCCACTTTCTGGTGTAGAAAAAAACCAAAAGTCACTAATGTAATGGACATTTTCAATCAATTCATCAATAACTACATAGTGCTGAACGGTGCATTGTATATTATTGTATATATTTTCTAATTTTGAACAAATCCTTGCACAGATCAGGGTCCACAGTTCAGACAAGTCTACTGATTTCAGTCATTTAGAAACAATATCCTTTTAAACAGAAATGGCTTCCTGTGCTGGTGAAAAGAGAATTAATCTATCTATTCCTAATTGTTTAATGTTTGACCTATGAAATTAATCTTCTCAAGTAATTAATTATTGAATTCAGAGTGGAATTACGAGAAGTACCTTTTGTGGACAATCTAGACAAATGTTAATTCTCTCAACTGGCAATGTTTTATAAGTGATTCAAAAGAAAAGGGATAAGAAAAGAAGATTGAGGTGGAAAAAGAGGTTCTCACCACATTGGAAGCATTGGGTGAAGCTCCTCTCTGGAGCAGGTTCTTCACTATGTTCAGATGGCCCATGAATGCTGCTACATGAAGAGGAGTGAGACCAGACTGCACACAGACAAGAGTCGAGGCTCAATATCAATGCATTACACAGGAGACGTGACATTCTTGGTTATAGCCACAGATTTGGACGAAAGAGGACAGAAAAGATAAGTAATTCTTAGTCAATGCCACTTTTCATGTTCAGACTCTGTCCCTTGTGGTCACATGGCCTCACCTCTGTGACAGCTTCTAGGGAAGCAGAGTGCTTAAGCAGCAGGTCCATGGACCGCATGTGGTTCTTCTTGCAAGCAATATGGAGAGGTGTGAAGCCGTTCTGGAAACACAGTGGAAAAAGGTCACAACTAGTCTACACGTGTACACAGTCCTTAAGTTAGAATTACTTTATGACTTTTCATCCAAAGATTGTTTATAAAAAGTTTCAAAAGTATTTATTTTTGATTCCCGTGCTGTGTCCCTACACTGATGGCAACTGCTTGATGTGAAAAAGATTTGTGTTAAGTGGGATGGGTGTAAAAGATTGGTCTTACATTTAAGCTCTGCACACCTTTAAAGGTGCAACATGTAAGAATTTCAGTTGAAACATTCAAAATGTAACAAAATGTTTCACCAGAATTTTAAGAAAGAACAGTTTTGTAGTTATGACGTCTATATACTCGTATTGCTTACCAGCTAGAAAGTGAGCTCCTGTGCTAGCCATGTAAACACCAAGACCCTGTGGTGCTCCAAGCTGCCAGTCTGGACAGCTGACTCAGCTAACTAGTTACAGTCAGCAGCAGTTTGTGTAGTAGTTTACTTTGTTGAAATCCTGCCCCCTATATGTCTTGAGCATGAATTCGACAGGTGGCCAGTTCTTACATATTGCACCTTCCATTAAACTATAAGAGTGAATTATGAATCAACATAATTGCAAAATGTATTTCTTGTCAACATAAGGATCAAAAAGACAAAGAATAGTCGCTATGATCATCTTTTTGAGAGTCAGCTACAGTGAACAACAAAACAATCCAAAAACCCACCAGAGCGCGTGCATTTGCTTTGGCCCCCTTGTCCAGTAGGACTTTGGCCATCCGATGGTGACCACAATGGGCTGCTACATGAAGAGGGGTTAAATGGTCCAGTGTGATATCATCGATCTCAGCATTGTACTGCAGTAGCTGCCTGACGCAGTCCATGTGATCCCCCTGAGCTGCCATGTGGATGGGGGACAGACCGTTCTGTAAGGAGAGGAAAGGAAACATAAGGGAGGGAGAAAGAGAGCTGGAGATAGATTTCACAATGTTGCCAAATAAAGCCCTGTGCACGCATCATAGTGTATGCATAGCACTAAGTCAATAAAATGTACTTTCTTGGGCTGAGCATAGCGATGAGTCCTTAGAGGGGATATGATCAATGCGTAGTGCTAAAAAAAGTCAGATCAAAGTGTGTACGTTTCTAGCAACATGGTCTATATGCAGATTTTCTGATGGAATCTCACTCAATAGTTTTTATTATTTCATAAGAAAGAAAAAACAGTACAGAGTTCCCAAGGATAGTAATAACTGAAAGACAACCGCAGCGGTTGCAGTACTTAAATTCATCCACCTTGGTCTTAGCTTGGATGGGAGCACCGTGTTCCAGCAGGATCTCAATGATTCGAACGTGACCATTCCTGGCTGCACAGTGGAGAGGAGTCAGCTCATCCTACAAAGAGATGAGTTACAAAAGAGAGACACCGGGACAGTAATTGGAAAGATGTTAAACAATGCAAGAGACAGAAATTAGCAATGGAAGGATGACAGATGGGGGGGAATTGATTGTGAAGGCTTTAGACATGCATAAGTGACAAATTGACAAAGCAGAGTGGAGCTAAATGGTACACTACCTTAGTCTTGGCGTCAATCTGTGCACCTCTGTCCAGCAGTAGTCTGACCATCATCACATTGCCCCTCCTGGAGGCTATATGAAGGGGTGTGATGCCATTCTAGAGAAGCATGGGGCAAGAACTAAATCAGCACCCTTTGTAATCATATTAAAGTTGACAAGTCCAAAGTAGAATCAAAGCTATTAAAAACAACAAAATATGCAGGGAAGGTATCACAATGTTGATTCTGCAGCCGAGATCAACTGACCTTCGGGGTGAAGTTTACATTGGCTCCTCTGTTCAGTAGCAGCTGCGCTACGCTCATATTCTCATAGTGGGCAGCAATATGGAGAGGTGTGAAACCAGTCTACGTGGAAAGACACACAGGAAAAGTGGGAGGATAAAAGTGTAAATAAGGTCATATTTTCTAATAAACAGCATTATTCTTCCAATAGAAAAGCTGTGGCACCTGCTTCTTAATGCATGAGAGTTTTCTTATTATCAAGGACACTGCATTCAACTGTATTTTTTCTGTAACTGTAATCCTGTTGGCTGATTGTATTGCAACAGTTGACTAAGTTAACCATAACATAATCTCACATTCTCAGTGAGTCTGTATACCTTGCTGAGAACATCAGCGTTTGGGTCGTTCTGCAGGAGTACTGCGGCGGTACGTGTATCGTCGTTTCGCGCAGCGATGTGCAGTGCAGGGAGGCGGACCTTGCCCTTGGTGCCATAGTTGATAAGCAGCGCCACAACATTTTCATGGCCCTGCTGGAGTGCTACTGCCAGGGGAGTGAAGCCATCCTGAGAGAAGGGACAGCAAGTGAAAGGGATGTAGTGATAACAGTTTGATGACATTGTAAAAGCAGATGCAGCGAAAGATAAATTATCCTGTTTGCTTTTTTTCCTGTTCATGAACACAATCCACATTTAAACAACCCAATTTTCCATCTTTAAAAATGCTAAATATCATATAACCTTTGTTGCACAACATGGAAACTGATAAATGGGCCTTGTGTCCTTTAGAAAATCATCTCATAATGTTTGTTCATATTTATAGCAAATAAAAGCTTTGGCATTTACAGGTAGCCTGCTTGTTTCCAGAAAAAAAGATTTTAGTCAGAAATGGTTGAAAGGATTTGAAACAATCACATTCCCAACAAACAAATCTTTAGCTACTTCACCTCACTGACATACTGTAAACACCATATAGTGTCTCACACAGACACATTCGATGTTCATGTCAGGTAATAGCTAATCATCAGTATGGCAGGTCTGGACAGCCTCAGTCAGTTTGAAGACATGTACCTCTGTTGGGAGACTCTGATTTGCGCCATTCTCGAGCAGGAACTTGACCACCTCTAAATGATTCTCCTGTGCTGCCATGTAGAGAGGACTGAACCCTTTCTGTTGGTGCACAGAAACGTCAAGTATAGTTACAAACAAACAATAATATGGGCCTCAAGTCATATTACAAGATTTGATGTTTGCCAAGGATTTATCTTTACACACACACACACTTATCCTTTTTTTATGTAAAAAAGATGGACATCTCTTAAGCTGAGACACACAGACACAGACACACACAGACACACAGACACAGACACAGACACACACACACACACACACACACACACACACACAGCCTTGCACACTGCTTGCAGTGACTCACATGTGACTGGGCATTAACGTTGGCACCGTAGTTGACGAGCTCAGCCACCACTTTCTCCTGCCCTGCCAGTGCTGCGATATGGAGGGCTGTGTTCCCTTTCTGGAGGTCAAGTACACATAGACACACACAAAACCACACCAAAAGAGTAAAATAAGGGAGAATCTGAGTGAATGAAGGGAAAATAACTGAAACCTAATGGCCTAGTTTTCTACAGTGAGATACAGCATGTGTATTTCAGTGTACAACAGAAAACTGTGACAGCGAACGCGGCACAATTTTGTTAACTTAATGGCAAAAAGCCTACACTGCCAGCAAAAAGGCAACAGTTATGATGTACTGAGTATGCTAAATAATTCTGAAAGTATTGATATAGAAAAAACTTTGAAAAAATGAATGCCTGACTAGTTTTGAATAAGTATTGCACCTGTTTAAATAAACAAAAATGCTACAGTTGGTCTGTAGTTGCAGTCCAGCTGAATTAGCTCAGAGCTACTGACAGCTAATAGAAATATCTACAAGAAATCTTTTTTGCCAAGTGCAGTTAAAGTAAAAAATCAAAGTATGGTGCTTTTGAGACATTGCTGTAGTTTTGTGCACAGAAAGTTAATTTTCCTGAACACTTGTCAATTGTGTAAATTACAGACTTGGGCAATGTGAATTGTAAGAATGTCTACTGCTCAGATGTGTTTTTGTGCCTTTTGCAGTTCCTCTTTTATGTAAAGTATGTATTGCCTCATGTTTGTTTTTACGGTGAATGCATGTTTTTATTAATGTTTTATGTTTTATGGCATGTCTTATGGTAAAACTGAAGGTGCATTCACATTGTGGACGATAAAATGGTAAGTCCAAGAAAAAAGTGCTTTTATTCACTTAGAGCAGGTACAAGGTTAATCCTGACCGCCCCTGTGGGTCCTGCTGCTGTTAAGATCTTACCACCAGACTCAAAGCAGATTCTTACCTCAGGTTGTGAGACACCTAGATGCATCCTCAGCACCACGCCAGGAAAAGGTTTTAATAAGAATTTAATAAGAACTATATAGAATTAGGCTTGTTTGTTTGCTTATGTAGGTAATCACGAGACATCAGTATTAAATTGAGACTGTCTCATTACCAGTGAAAAACTCCTTGTTGTACATTTCAGTGTGAAATGAAAAGTACACAGAGAAAACAATGTACCTTGGTGGTGGCTTCCAGCTCAATTCCAGTGTGTAGTAGCTCCAGGACCATTTTAACATGACCTTCTTTAGAGGCCAGGTGTAACCCGTTAAGACCATTCTGAGGGAGAAAACAGAGAGATTTAGTCAGGCCACAGTTAGAAGCAACACACAGCGACAGGATTGAATATTCTCTAAAAAGTTATCAACAACTCATATTAAAGTAAAAATCTTATAGTGTCATTAACAGTATGATGATCCTGTTAATAGCCAGGATTATTAGAATCACAGTCCACATTAACTCAAATGTGATAGCACATCTCTCAGGGCACCGTAATGAGTTAAGTTGGGGTCTTGCAAATGAGTGTAATTAATATACGTACATGTATGACAAACACATTTTACCCACCTCAATCAATTCCTGGATCAGATCTGTGCAAAGATCTCTACACATTCATGCCAAAGCCATCCATGGCCAATGTTGGCCTCACCATTGACATCTCAGTACCTCAGGACCTTCCACAATTATATGATATTAGAGCAGCAGTCTATGAGACCAGACTGTATTATGTTTGACTTCTGCTGCTGAGCATCGTCAAACTCCCAAGTTCATATTCCATCTGTTTTAGATGAAAGCACTTTGCTGATGTATACAGAGGAATGATGAGAAAAAGAAACACCCGCAGTATCCCTCAGTCTTATGTTCCTTTGAGAACTGCAACATATGCCCATTTTCTCCAGCTGTGCAGAACATCACTCGTCTAGTTACTGTACCTCTAAAAATAACTGATAAACCCACAATGACAGCTGGAGGACTCTTCAGTTCTGACAAAATGAACAACCCGATGAGACTGATGAGTAAGGAAGAGAGCTGGGGGGGACAGCATTGTCCATCTATCTGTCTGTCTGACTGTCTGTCTCTCTGGCTGGATGGCTATATATTGTATTAAAGTCTTAGCTGCTGTAACAAATTTAACCACCAGGAGTCTCTGTTATCCAGGCTGTTCTCAGGCTTCCCATCATACTGCGGTGTCACTCAATTCAAATTGGTAACACAGCCTCTCTGCGAGCATGCGCAAACTGCTGGGAACCAAACTGTATCATGGGCACTTACATACACTATTAAGTGTGTGCACGTCTGCTGTGCACACATGGGACAAAAGAAAATACACTGCAACATTTTATTTTGTTTTTTAACACAAAAACAAGACCTTTCATGCTTGTTAACACCCAATCTGCACACACCTACTTTCATCTGTGAATTGTGTGCATGATGCATACAGTGGTAGATAGTTAGATGCCCTCATAAAGAGAAGGAGAGAGTGAACGAGAGTGAGCGAGAGAGAGAGAGAGAGAGAGAGAGAGAGAGAGAGAGTGAGCGTGAGCGAGAGGGGGGGAACAGACTGCAAGGATGTTAGCTATAGCAGGGACAGGTTATTTCTGCAGAATGACATAAATCACATATAAAAATACCATCTCTGCCCTTACCTCAGTCCTCATTAAAAAGACATAAAAAAAGTAAACAAAAACCTAAAAAAGAAACAACTGCAAAAAATTTCCGAAATGAAGGGACATAACTGATATTACAGAAATGCATTTAGGGCATTTAGAAATATAATTGACCACATGGTTGTTGGTATGAAATGCAATTATTGTAGATCATATCAAGAGTAATTATTATGTGATTACAATCTTCATAAAAGATGTTAACGATCCTTGGGCAAAATGTAAGTACATTTGCTTTAATTTTAAAAGTCAGCTTTCTTCTGCATCTTATCTTTTCTCTCTCTCTGGTGCCTGTGTGTGTGTATATATGTGTGTGTGTGTGTGTGTGTGTAAGGCTGAACGATTCTTAATGCACATCTCACTGACAGTGTTTTGTCTGTGTATAAAAGTACTTGTCCCTCCATTCACCAAACATCACTCCCACTCCACTCCAGTCGTTAACACACTGGCAAACTAGTGTGTCCTCAACACACACATCTGCACGCACACGTTTACATTCACGTCTCACAATACTCAATCGCCTTTGCTGTGTTTTGGCCATGATGCAACAAGGTGTAAGAGAGCAGACAGCAGGGCTGAAGATTGAGGGAACTATAATCTAATATACTTAATTATTGATACACTCCACTTTACACAAAGACAGAGAATCAGGAGGTCTAGGAGTCGTGAATTTTTAATTCTCTTTTTGGTCTTTTATTTTACCCCCTTTGCTGCTGACTGCAGAATGGCATTCCATTGAGAATATAAAGACTTTATGTGATGCATTAAAGTCTTTCTTCAAGTTAAAGACTGACACCAAATTTTGTGCAATCTGTTCTTTCTCAGAGGAAAAAAAATGAGGTTCTACATTGAATTTGATTTGTAAACCATTCTGACTGAGGCAAAGTCTTTTACTTTTCCCACGGTGGGGTAACAAGGGACTCCATACTCTACTCTATATACTGATAATATATCTTAGACAGGGTATATGCAGGAATCCTGAAGTTAACTTCAATACCCTTTTTAAGATCCTTTCCATACATTTTAAGACCTCATCATCACTTCGAGTTCTAACTGGCAACAGACTTGAACTTAGATTTACTATATATTGATTGTAAGATAGCACAACTAAACAGTCTTGTGTTACTACTTATCAATACAACTTGTTCTGCAGAAAACTGGCCCTGTGATTGATATATTATTAGATAATGTATCATTGGATTATTACATTTGCATCAATTCTTGTGTGGTTGTAATTACTTTATAAACTATTAGGCAGTTTCATCCAGTGTTTCCCAACCTAGGGGACAGGCCCCTCCAAAGGCTCAAAAGATAAATCTGCAGGGTGCTGAGATTATTAATGGAGTAGAAAATAAGAAAAAAGTTCTGCTACGCAAATTTGTATCATTCTTCCGGAACTCTAGCCTAATCTTGGCTTTTCATTTTATATGATTATATTCACAATTCCATGAAGCTCCATGCTTATGATTTCCCTTGACAGAAAGAACAAGCCACTTATACAATGAATGGAAAATTAATCAAATCACAGAGTTAAGGTATCTAAATATTATTTAAATTAATGTACAGAACCATATATACCTATATATATAGATACCTGACGTAATGAGTATCATGGTCTGAAAGACATTAGTGTTTCTCAAGATACGATATTTCATGCTCAGAATGAAAGATAGCCAGAAGGCACTGAGCGAAGGGACCAGTGTGACCAGCCATAACTCTTTACTTTTTTCCAACGTGGCACCCATGGGCATGAATGAATACATTTGGAGGTTGGTTTCAAGGAAAAGAACTTGTAAAGTATAATGACTTTCCACTCTCCTGCAGTGTATAAAAAATATAATTTAGACCTGCACTACTGGAAATTTCTCCCGGGGAACATTAACAACTCCAGCAATAAAGTTTCCTTGGTCTGCTGCTACAGTGTGAATGGGTTCAGCATTAGTCTTTCATTTTGGATTATATGATTGTCTCAGTGATTAAGTGACAGTATGTCTCAGTAAGAGTTAAGTGACATGCGCAGTGAGCAGATTATAACCTCTGTCAGGGAATTTATGTTATAGAGCTTATGATTACAGAAAAACTACAAAACAGGTTTCCACGAAACTTGGAGGATGGGTCCAAGAATTTTCTTTAGCATTGTGAGATAGTGTGGTTTTTTTTTTGTTAATTTCTCAGTGAATAATGCATGAATCCTGACAAAAAATAGGCATATTTAGGTGGCTGGTATCTCTGAGTGAGTACAGAAGGTAACTGGTGGGCCTTGGCGAAGGTATGCGTACATCCTAGTGTCATTCTAGCTATAAGTGCAGTGTATTGTTTCTCTGTCAATGTTTCATTGCTGTATTCATATTCTATTTCCCCTATCACTTTTTTAGACTGGATTTTGACTCCTCCAGAGAACATGCATGGACTTTTTGCATCCAGCCACTGATTTTCCATGTAAATCAATACTCTAATATAAAAATGGAAACGTCCAAATTTAAAGGGGTAATTCATAAAATATGGCCAGAATTTGAAGATAGCACAAAAAACATAGGGGGCAGCATAGTACCAGACTAGATCAGTCTTTGCTAGCCATTATTGGCTGTAGCTAGCCAACGTTAGTTAATTAGCTCATGGCTCAGTTAGAGGTGGAGCCAGTCACGCCAGAGTTTGTCTGGACCGGGATGTCACATCACAGGAGGAGTCACCACGGGCAATTTTGACCAGCTCAACTGGATTTGGGCGTCTGAAGGTGAACATAGCTGAACACAGCCTCCAAGACTGACTTGGGTCAGTTCGACAACAGGGGTTGCAGTACGGCGGTGATTTACAGCAACTCTGACTAGGACTAAGACTCCCTGGAGGAGCGAGAGAAAGTCGACATCAGCGGCTGGTGAAAATAGCAAAATATGTTCGTATCTTACTCAGTGAATTGAGGATACATTTTAACCAAACTAGAGTTGATTGTGAAAAGATAAACCATAACTGTTTTGGTGAGTTTAATTTTGTTTATATTGAGTTTGAATCATGTGTGTTAATGAGACATTTAAGCTCATCTAACTGCTATAAAAGTGAGAAAGGTACATGGTTGTATTTTTCTGTTTAGTACTGAATTTATTTTGTTCATTTATCACAATAAAAGCTGGCCTCTCCCAGTTGAAAATACCGCAGCTATCTTTCACCACTTGCCGGTACAAAGTGGTATTGAGACAGGATGGGCCGGGGCTAGCTGGTTCGCATGCTAACTTCAGTAGACATCTGCGCGACACAATACATAGACGTCTTTCACATTAACATTGTTGTTTCTTCACACTCTGTTGATAATGTTAGTTCATTTTACTAATTACAAATAGCTCCTATAAATGTAAAAATTCAAGAAAATCAAAAAGTAATATTTGTCACTCCTGCAGGCTTGCAGTTTTGGTTAGGCACTGTTAACACAAAATAAATGTTGTAATTCAATTTGATGAGCCCTGATTTGATTTAGTCTTTTGTTAATTGAAATCTGTGGGTGGCATCTTTTTTATCCTCCCACACACACACAAACAGCTTGTCGGAGACCTGTTATATTGAGTTGAGATCTTACTTGATTTGATATGTTGATGTCGATTCCATTCTTGATGTGATCCATAGCCTTGTCCAGGTTCCCTGAACGAGCTGCACGCAGAAAACTGGTGGCTGCATCTGCCTGCAATGAACAAAGAGGAGGAAGATGAGAGTGTGAACATGAATATAGATACTTTTCAAAGTAACACCACATTCATTCCACCACCAAGAATCTGAAACATACACATATGCTATAAATAAAACACAATCACTTGCTCAACATCAAGTGTTACTTCCAAGTTATCGACATGTCCTCCATATCAGGATGTAGTTGCACTAAACGATTCAGTCATCTAAATCCATTACTATAATATAACAAACCTTTTAAGACAAGACACACGTCTGTATGCAGTAAATACAATACTACATTCATCAGCCCTCCTGCCCTCTGTAAGAGGCTAGAAATGTCAGACTCCGTACAGTCAAGCTTCGCCCACACTGCCAGTTTGGCAGGCGTTCATAGCCGAGCACACTCTGCCACAAGCTGCGTTGTCTGCCCGTCTGATCTCAGAGGAAAAGCTCCTGCAGTTTGTGTCTCAGTGTGAGTTGGTGTTTATACGCCCACCTCTGAATTCATTCATCAGCCAATAGTGTAATAAAGCTGACCTGCACAATTGAAATGTTTCCATTGCCCTGAGGAGAAAACACTGCGTAGTGTACTGCACTCTTTACCCCTCTCTCCACCCCTGTCACTGGAAAAATGATGTATCCGTCCGTGGTTTAATTATATTGAATCACTGAAAGATATTCCTGCCCTTTTTCCAGTGAATGATACATTGAGTGATTTTTTTCTCTTTTCACATCAGATATCTGTGCTGATGCATCAGGAGCCAATGTTCTTGTGATTTTATTGTCAAATAAATAAGATCATTCAGTCTTTTCGAAAGTCCCCTTCTATCCATTTAGTGGTCCTATATTTCCTCAGCACTCTGTTTTCCTTTAAATGTATTTCCATTATCATTATTTTTATTGTCTCAATATTTTTTCAACAGTTGAGCTCCATTGTCACTTGCAATTTCCCTCACTTTTCAATTGACAGGACACATTCTCCGTCCATCTTCCTGCTCAAAAGACAAAAACAAATGAGATCCAACAAAAAATGAACGTTCCTTGTAGCTGCTTTATATTACCAATATAGGCCTTTAATTTAGACTATTTGTTGGCAGAAAATAAGTCTCTGGTCCTTTCACTAGATTATTGTTTCTTATCTGAAGCCAAGGTAGCAGTGAATAAAAGGATTTTTTCATGCTGTTTCATTAACTGATATCTGTTGAAGATGACTTACAGATGTATATTCAAATATAGTGTGAATATTACACATACTATCTACAATACTATCCTTTAATATGTTTTTTGTGTAATGCTTTTTTCTCTGCTCTATTTTCTTCTCTTCCTGCAGCCCACCACTTTCTGTCTGTGAGGCAACACGATCTTTTTACTTACTCATCCCTTTGCTTTGAACATGAGAGCCAGACATTACTGAGCCTGACAGCAATGAAAGACAGGACTTCAAACAGACACTGACAAGAGTCTCTCCACCTCAACAACCTAACGGGTTAGTGCTGTAGGTTTTAGGTCTCTGTCAAATTATGCAGTCCCTTATGTATTTATTATTGTATGCTAAAGCCATTTCACATTTCACAGTGTGCTCCATTTAGGTTTCTTGTCTTCTCTATATTCGCTGTATGTTCTGTGCTACTGATCAGTCTCCACCTGCCTTCTCATTGACTCTACCACCTCTGTTTCATGAACCACCATTGTATCTGCATTTATTATGCAATTTGTGTTTGTTATAGATTGTTGGTCATTTTGTGTGTGTGTGCATTGAGGCAGCGACAACATGAGCCATGAGCTGAGCATATTCTGTCCAAAATGAAAAATGTGAAAGTATCAATAAAACTCATTCTATACCAGTTTGAGACTGGAGTCCATTTTCCTCTATTGTTTCCTTCTCCTCCTTCCTTTTCCTGTTGTTGCTCTCATTCTGGCCAATTTCCCTCTTTCCCTGGCTCACATATTTTACTTTATTCTCCCTTTCATTAATACCACGACCATTTTCTTTGTTTAAGTCAATTAACTAAAATCACTGATCAACATTTAAAATGTTACAAATTTTGCTACAATTAGAGCTAAAATACGAAGTGAATTGGCATTCGAATAAGTTGATCAATCAAACTGAAGCTGCTGAACTTACCATGGTCATCACACTGCTCATCTCTGTTTTTTATATGGCTGGTCTATTTTTTTTCTCTTTACTCTACAGGTAAAACTGGGTAAAAATGAAAGCTCATCCTTTGCCATCCCTGAAGACCTTCCCTACATCCCTCTGTATGGTAGGTTGGTTGGTTGATTCTCCATCATGAAAAATGAACATAAGCAAAAATAACCAAAGCCACTTAATTTCAAGAATTAGACAAGATCCTACAGATATTGATAACTCACATGAGTAAAAACTTTTAGCAAACATACATGGCAGCTTATAAATCTAGACAATCATAATATCAAAATTAAAGGACTGAATTGTAAAGTAACATATATGAACACAGCTCCACTAAGACAACACTGCATTAGACCAGTCTAAACTACAACACACACAGAGAATAGAAAGTTGAAACACAACAGGACAGGAAAAGCACAAATGAGCCTGAGATAGTTTCATCAATGCAACAACACAGCAGTTTTCCTGAACACAAAGAACACAAGGACATGGAAAGAAGCGACAGAAAGCAACACAGAACCACTAACACAGTGCATAAAAAAGGGAATATAACAAGGTATTTACGTATCTTCTTACTAGGTTTATTTCATCCATTTCAGCTAAAATATCCAAGAATTCTACTGATTCACTAATGCAATCTAGAGGGAAATGTCCACACCTATGAGTATCAGAAGAAATATTCATTGTTTGTGTAAACACACAAGTCTTAAAAAAGGCAACATTTTTTGCAATGCCTTAAGAAACCCTAGTGCCGCTGATGAGGAAAGACAAACAAAGTGTTGAAGTGTACACAAGGATGTATACAAGCATTATATTTACTCTTTTATTAAAGAGCCATATTTCTCAGGCTTCGGCCAGCCTCTCAGAACCCATCATACTGACCTGATGGACAAGTCAGCGCTGAACCACATGAGCCTAGAAGACAACGAAGACCAGCCAACACAACAACAAGACAAGACGAGACAGTTAATGGCAGACATACTTACAGAAAAAAGCACCATATAAAGTGGTTTAAATTAAGTAACAGGTGTTGGGTGCCAAATTCACACATTAAAATTGTATTTAACATCACACAGATTTTGACTTGCAGTTGACAAGATCCAAGTGTATTTTATTTTGAAGTTACAGGTGTGTTACGATATTTTGAAGGAAGTAGGCGATATGAGGGAAAATTCCAACCCCTCTTGTTAACAAAATGACCCAAATGCATCGCCCTTGTTAACCTGCCATCCTCCCTCTCCACCCCATGGTAATAAGAAGGAGTGCAGGGGCAGAGAGATTATTTTGATGAATCAGTTAGTCAAGTCTCCCTCACTTATTGATTCTTCATCTGACCAAGGTTTTCTGCAAGAGTTATAATCTATGGCCTCGAACATGGCTATCAGTGGAGGTCACACCGTGCTGTGTGTTGAGAAATCCATAACCTTGTCCATTGTGCAAAAGAAGCAGATGAGATTGTTATTGCTCCCTTTTCTCTCAGCCTCACCCTTCTGTCAGTTTTGTCTATATCATCCTAAACTATACACTATAAATATTCACTCATAATTATATTGTAAGCTATATATTCTATAGGGTAGTTTCACCTTCATTATCAAAGTGACAAGTAGCACCATTTAGTCGCAAAGGACCAAGAGGATCATAGAGACACACTGCTGACAGTATTATTACAATAATAATCCTATTTTAACATTTCCCATTTCGACATTCCTCCGGTTAGAAATTAACAAAACATTGACTGCTTATAAGCATAACAACACTTGACATCTTATAAACACATAGCTTATATGACAGATGTTTAATGAAAACAAAAATCACATACATCCTTTCTATATACCAGTGTTTACTCTATATGCATTCTGCGGCGGCAGATCCTTTATTAACCGTCTCTGATTTTACTGTTTACAAAAAAATTAAATTTTAAAAATGTATGATCCTGTTGTCCTCTCACCTTGTGTCCCAGCATGTGCTGTGCATTTCATCTCAGTGTGTTAGTGTGGCTAACACACACAAATTGAAATCCATTTAAATATCCACACAGAGAAACACACACTCATTTACAGAGCAGAGCCAAAAATAGTCACGTAGGTAAGACAAAAGCCAGAAGAGGTAGGAACAGCAGATAAGAATAGTAAAGCAACACCATGCTGTGATGCCATTCACACACACACACACACAATCACAATTCAAAGTACAC
>OMLP01000047.1:0-22990 GCA_900302685.1 Spondyliosoma cantharus | reverse complement strand
CATGATTTTGGATTGGGTTTGGATGTTCTGGCTTGTAGTGCATATTTGTTTAAGTGCAGTATGTGTGTGTATATATATATATAGATATAGATATAGATATAGATATAGATAGATATAGATATAGATATATAGATATATATATATAGATAGAGATAGATAGATATGTGTGTGTGTGTGTGTCTATCCACTTGGCCCATAAGATTTTTCCCATCCCCTCTTGTGGTCTGTCTCTGACTACATAGTCCAGAGCAGATGGGATTCCTCCTGATGGCAGTAACATCCTGCTTGTACACAACGGCACATGCACATGCACCATACCCTGCGTGTCACTGACCCACCAGGGGTGAGAGCGGAGGGGAGGCTGGTGGGAATGATGGGAGAAAAGAGAGATGGATGGTGGGATTAGAGGGAAGGGACATGAAGCAATGGAGTCAGGAGTGGAGAAGAAGCTTCTGGTTCTCCATGTCCGTGATATATCTCTCTTTTGTTTCTATTTGTATACATTCCTGACATTCCATCGGGGATAATGGATGATTATTTGGGGCATTGAACAAACCATGTGAAACAATCATGTTCTTCTAGCCATCCTGTCTCTTACCGCTCCTCTTCCCTCTTCCTCCTCCTCCCCCCATGCCCTCCTCTTCACCAACTCCTTGACCGGTCCTTCACCTCCCTCGTTTCCACTTCCCCAAATTTGCCTCCCTCTCCAGGTTAGTCTAGCATATGCCTATGAGACCAAGGATGCGCTGTGCCTGGTGTTGACCATAATGAATGGCGGTGACTTAAAGTTCCACATCTACAACATGGGCAATTCGGGCTTCGACGAGCAGAGGGCCATCTTCTACGCTGCTGAGATCTGCTGTGGCCTTGAGGACCTGCACCGTGAGAGGATAGTCTACAGGTTAGGTCACATGAGGGTTGGACACAATGAAGGAGATGGAACATAGAAAAAAATACTGTAGGCAAGCCATCTTCATTGTCATAAAAAAATGGCCCATGCTGTCCCAGGCTTTAAGAAAAACTTTAAGGGGGATTTTGAGGATCTTCCCTGAAGACTATTATTGTGAGCTTTACATCCCTGAACCACATTATCTAAACTTGTTGTTGTACAAGAGAATTTGGCTGCAACTGGCTTAATGTCCCCCACTGCAAAAACTAGTCTAGCAATATTTGTCCAATTTCTAGGCAGAAATATCTCAATACTCTCAATATAAGACACAATCACCTAGAAAGTAGTGTTTCAGTGTTTTGGGGTTTTTTTTAAACTTATTTTTGAAATGTCAATTCCAGTGTTTAAAGGGACACTCTCACTTTAAGTTCAGTTTACTTGTCATCACACGCACCACCAGTTAAAACAGTTGTCTGATGTCTGTTTTGTGGATTTTAAGGGAGCTCTTTAAAACAACCTTGATGATGTCGTAGTGATGTCATCAGGGTTATCTCAGGTTAGGCTTGGATATAAGGCTTTAGGGGGGGGAAAAAGATTAGGCTTGGGATGTGATGTTTTATTGACAGAAAGCCTGTGCTACAAACGGGAGTGGGGTTTTTTAGGGTCTAATGAAAGATGCTTCCCAGTTACATCATGGGAAATTTGAGATTTTTAAGCTACAAGTCAAGATTTCTCAGCTTCTGCTCCTCCGATTTTGACCATTTGTTTTCTGGCTCTGTCTCTCCCAAGTTCTCAAATGTATTTACCAACTGTATGCCTAATTATTTGTCCCAGCTCTGGTGTTATGTTCCATAGGAGTGTTTGCAGTCATGTAAAATTGGAACAAGAACAAGTAGAAAAGTTCTAGATGATGAATAGTCGCTATTTTAATGTTGTGCTGGTTTCACTGAGGCGCTATATACCTGTCACACTCAATTAAGCCTTAGAGTAATGCCAACATAAACACTGATGCACCCACATACACATGGCCCATGTAGTCATATAAACACAGTGTTCCTTGATCGCTGCATATGTTACAGTAGAGTCCACAATTGTGTTTGAGCTTTCCGTGGGTTCCATGTAAAGCTTTCATGATAAATAATCGTTTTTGGATGTTACACTCATTAAGTTGAGTAAGACAATGATTTGGCTTGAAAGAACATTGTCGATAAATAATCGAATAAGTAATTCAGCTAATAAAGGATGCAAATATTCAACATTTTCTTGTTATATTTTTTGACTCAAATATTCAACTTTCATACAAGCACAGTATCAACAGAATGGCTCTATAATGTATTATCTTTTTTTTCTCCCAGGGATTTGAAACCTGAAAACATCCTCCTGGATGATCGTGGTATGTTCACATTTTTTTTCTTTCTTCTTCTTATTCGATTCAAGTCAGAGTGGGCTAATATGTGGGCACACTTCTTGGCCGGAGAATATGACTTGTTTTCCACAGTTCTTTTGATGTAACCCATACCACAGAGAAAAACAGGCAGTGTGTAACAAGTCCATTTTGTAATGTGCAAGCACATTAACTCTTTGTTTTTCTAAATGTGTACATTCTGCATGATCTCAGTTAGGTAATTAATCCGTGGTTCTTGTTTAGGACACATCCGAATTTCAGACCTGGGCCTTGCTGTTCAAATCCCTGAAGGAGAGACGATACGAGGGCGAGTGGGCACTGTTGGATACATGGGTAAGAGTTTGGATACTCCTCTTCTACCTCTGCAACCAGTCCTTTTCCTTCTCTGTACAAATCCCAGCTCTCTACACCTCCGTATAAACTTCACCAAATGTCTCTGATTCACTTGATTCAAGTTGTAACTCCTCTGAACCTGACCTCTACTTTCTTCCTCCTCAGCTCCAGAGGTGATCCAGAACGAGAGCTACACTGTCAGCCCGGACTGGTGGGGGCTCGGCTGCCTGATCTTTGAGATGATACAGGGCCAGTCGCCTTTCCGCAAGCGCAAGGAGCGCGTCAAGCGGGAGGAGGTGGACCGAAGAGTGCGTGAGGATCAGGAGGAGTACTCTGATAAATTCTCAGAGGAAGCGAAGGATATCTGCAGACAGGTGAGAGCCAATAGATGAAGGTGACAGGTGGCTGTGGCTTTTAGAGAGGAGAAAAAAGGTGGATAAAAAAAGACAAAATTAACAAGGTTCTTTGAGGTTACTGGCAAGGACATGGATGGATCAGGTTCATGGGATGGTGGATTGAGAGGCCTTCAGCAGCTATTTCAAGATTAGATTATAATACTGTATTGGGGAGTTGATCCCAGCATGCTCTGGGTGAGTCGCAGTCTAAGATAAATTATACAGCAGTATACATATTTTGCATTTATTTAGAGTTGGAATATTTGTGACTTAATGAATGCAATTCCAATTATACCTTCCATTTTCTCTGATTTTGGTCCATTTATCAGCTAAGTGCTCTGCTATATCCACCAGCTAGTTGCTAACTTTGTCAACCTGTTATTTGGTGCTGGACAGGTAGAATACTGTGGATTTATCAGAGGCTTTTTGCGGAAAACAGCTGCCTGTTGTGGCTGAAAACAAAAATGATTAGTGCAATGAGAGTGAATCCACACAGTACACATTTGCATCATAAAACCAAAAAAAAAAGAGCTGAAAGACACTACATTGCTCCCAGGGGACGTGCAGAGCTGGCTGGTCATTCTGTGGAGTCGTTACTGTTAGCGATTCCTTTTAAAGGATAGTTTTTTTCACCCATTGTTAACATAAAAATATTGGTAAGTGCAGGATTAAAGGTGCAGTATGTAAAACAAACTGTATTAAAACATTAAAAAATTAACCAACATTATCAACAGAATGAAAGGAAAACAATGATTATGTCACAGATGTCTGTGTATTGTTTTGTAGAGATATTTACTGAAGTTGGCATGCTAACTAGTTGGCCTCAGGCCTTTCTCCCAGCAGTCTTAAGCTAGCACCGTAAGCACTAATGCTGCCCTGGTAGTTACAGTCATGTATGTATAAACAGAATAGAGTTAGCGGTTACACTGGTGAACTGATTTCCCTATTTGTTGGGAGTATGACCTCAAGGTGGCCAATTCTCATGTATTGCACTTTTAAGGAGATCAGCTAGCTAACTTGGCTTGAAATATTCTCATTTGCCTGAGGGAGTCACCAAGCTACTCTGCCTCTGAGCAAGAGGGGACAGGACCAGACTGGACTGGACGGGACGGGACGGTTTTTTTGTGTGGCGTGGTGGAACATTCTGACCCGAGGTTCAGTGGATTCAAAGACTCCCCAGGGAGAGGAGGAGTGGGGGGATGGGAGAAAGAAAGGTTTCAGCAAGAAATGAGAGAAAGATAATAAGGAACGAGGGAGGGAAACAGAATGAGATGGCTATTACCACAGCTCGAAATAGATAAGTGATCTGAGTTGTCAAGAGCAGAAAGTGAGAGTCCGCTTTGAACCCTGTGTGTAAATTGAGTTGTGAAAGGAAGAGAGAAACATAGGGAAATGAAGTGAGAGTGGGAGATGTGGCGCAACAAAAAGCAAGAAGCCATTGCTTTGTTGATTGTGAAAGCCACCAGCTTTCGGGTGACAACAGGGCCAGTGAGAGTGTCCGCTAGTAGCCAAACCACTAAACAGCACTCATCCACTTCATAAGCCTGCTGCACTGTAGGTGGTGTGGTGGTAATATTATCCAGAAGCTCTCATAGAGACAGCAACAGAGCTCTCTAATTCTGTCCATGGTGGTGGTGCATTAACCCCTCAGTGTATGGATATGTATCGGTCTTTATTAGATTACACAGGGTCATATACATAAAGGCAAGAGGATTAAATGTAAACTACATCCATGTGTGTGTTTTGTATACATTGAACTGGAGGGATTAGTCATAACGCTGTCAGTGGTGGAGCCCCCTCTTCTCTATCTTTGTGTGTCTGATTCATGATAGAGAACAGGGCTCAAATAGAAATTCATTTGAGGAGAACATTTGTAACATATAAAGCTATAATTTACCTGCCGAAGCCATTTGGTTGAACGCAGTGTTTAAATCTCCTCTCTCTCATCCTCTTCCTCTTCCTCCTGCTGCGTGTCAGCTCCTGGCCAAGGACCCCAAGGAGCGACTGGGTTGTCAGGGTCGAGGGGCCATTGAGGTCAAGCAGCACCCCATCTTCAGAAACATCAACTTCAAACGGCTGGAGGCCAACATGCTGGACCCTCCCTTCAGCCCAGATGTAAGAACAGCACACACACACACACACACACACACACACACACACACACAAAGTCGAACGGGACATACAGGCTCTGTTCACAGCTTGTAGCCTGATCCTGGCGAGCAGCAAATCGGCATACAGGAAATACCATTGTCACAAGTAAACAAACACTTCCAGTATAAACTAGTTAATCTGGTATGAGCCGGCGTGTGATTTCAGTGTCATCGTTCGAAATTCGAAACTGGCTGATAAAATGGAGCCCTTGCTATTTATGACAAATAAAGCAGAATTGTCCTGTTTTTATGGTAATCATCACCAACACATCCAGTGTTGCTTTAATGGTGGACAGTAAATGTCATATTAGAAACTCTCAGGTGTGAATATGTATAACTATGGACTGTAATACAAACCACTACTTTGCCTGGATAAATACACTGTATGCTTTTATTGTTTGCTGCACTCATAGATTGTTTCCCTGTCCGATTAAACAAAGCTGTTCACAGAGAGAATTGTGACATTTTCAGTGTCATAAATAGCGTGAGTGAGGCAGAGTGACTGACCCGCGAGGTTAAATCAATAGCTGAAAGCAGATAGTGTTATCCGCTTTTCTATTTGGGGTTATTCAGGTCCATGTCAAGTGTTTCAGCTTTAGTATTCCTACTTTCTCCCAATATAAATAGACTTTTCTCTCTGTTCTTCTTTCTCTCTCTCAGCCTCGGGCAGTGTACTGTAAAGACGTCCTGGACATCGAGCAGTTCTCTACAGTCAAAGGCGTGAACCTTGACCCCACAGACGATGACTTCTACCACAAGTTTGTCACAGGCAGTGTCTCCATCCCGTGGCAGAACGAGGTACTGCATGCTCAGTCTGCTGAGATGATGTCATTGTTCAGTCCCACAACCGGCAGAAACAACGCAGTTCAATACTGGTGACATAGTAATGCCTCTATTAATGGAGAAAAGTCCTTTTAGTATAATGCAAAGGGATTTATAATGTTTAAGGTTTGTGTTTTAAATAAACGGCACCAACCTTGATGCTGACTCGGAGGCCTTTTGTAAATCTAGACCCTGAGAGAAGAGAATATTATTAGAACTAATAAGTGGACCTCTTGTCCTTTGCAGATGATTGAGATGGAGTGCTTCAAAGAAATCAACGTCTATGAGACTGACGGGACGCTGTGCTCGGACCTGGACGTGAACCGGCCGAACCCTCCACCAAAGAGAGGCTTCTTCTACCGCCTGTTCAGAAGAGAGGCAAGTGCTAGTGCTCCGCCAACTGTCCGAGGGGGTGGGGGCTAAGGTACTTCCTCGCTTCCTTCTTTCCTTCCTTGCTTTTTTCTTCCCAGGCCTTGTCCAAACGCAACATGTGAAAACTTCACTCCCGTGAAATGTGTTGTTTCCAGTTATGCCATTCCTAGTTTAGGTTCGTTGGAATAAGGCCTCCCTTCTCCTTTTCTCTGGGGTTGAAAACTTCAGTCCCTTGTTAATCCCTTTTCATGTTGTTTGCTGTATTTGTTGCTCGGCTACTCAGAAGGTCTAACATGAGGAATCCTTTCTTGAGCTGGTGTGTGGGGGGGATAAAGTGACACATCAGTAAATGTTTGTCAGTCATCTTGTATTTGGTACAGGATCTACTCAACTAACAGACTATTTCCACTATCATTCACCTGTACTTTATAACAGAGGGCCTTTAATTTTGTTCTACACTTCTCTGAACTGCCACTGAGGGCAGTGGTGGACATTTCTCCCTCACTTTATAAAAACCTGCTGTTTGTCTGCTGCATTTCTTGTAGTTAGACTTTAGTTTTCTTATTAAAAGAAAGGGATTTTCTACCTTGCAAAATGCAGATAAGATTAGCCAGGAGTTGACTCAAATTCAAAGTATTCAGCTAACCACTGCCTCTGCATGTTTTTAAGGTAATGTTTTATATTTGCTCAGCCAGGTTATATTGGAGGCCAAGTCTATTTACAGAGAGGTGACATGTTTTGAAACGTGTTTTTTGTGTGTGTTTATTTTACTCTAGTGAGTCATCTTTCCATAGAAACATGAAACCTAGTTTGGATTATTTTTGGCACAATTATGTCTGATACAATGGGATTTTTTGAGTGCAAAAATATGTATTTTACCACAGATGTAATATCTAGAAAATGGGATGAATGAAAAAGGAACATGGAACATGAATCAGAGATAAAGCATAAATCTCTTTGCAGTAAAGAAGAAAATACAGCATTATTAAGTTTGTCTCAAGAATGTTTAACATAATTTTGAGTTGAGTCATGCTTATGAAAAACTATTGAAAGTGCAATAACCAATTTCACTACAGTGTGCTGTTTTCTACCAAAGCTAGACCTTTGCTTGTCTTATGTTTTCTTAAAACTTTGCAGACCAGCAGAATGTAACATCCTCTTGCACATGTGAGCGGGTGTAGTGATGAAAGCTGCTAATGTCAGTGATATATCCTCATTTTCTGGTCCTCCCCAGGTCTGTTTTAAGAGCGGTTACAGTGACGACGAGATCGAAGAGCCCTCACGACTTTAAACCACTCCCTCCACCTGCCTCCTCCTCCCCGCCCTTCGCCGCTGAACTTCACCACAAACTCCAACCGAGCGCAAATCTTAGGAACTCAGTGAATGTTGACCTGTATTTATGAGCTGTATTAAAAGTGTATTATAATTAAAGAAAAAAGTATGAGTTTAAAGATTTTGTACATTTGTACTTGAATTTATGTCTAGATGTATATTTTCACTAAAGGTTGTATTGTACAAAAAGCCATAAAAGTACCACTTGAATGCATACATTACATTTTTATTTCCTGTTTATTTTTCTTTTGGAATGAGTTTGGATAATGTGTCTTGGGGAGTTTTTTTAAGAAGCACAGTACCAGTAGTCTTTTTATTTTTCTCAATGTAGCATAAGGCCTTTTTTGTTTTTATATGTGCTGTATGTTTGTCATTGATTTGGCCAACGTGACGTGTTGTTAGCACATCAGATCTACCCGGTCCCAAATTAACCCTTAGCCTCTGCACCCCTCAAGGGGGGGAGGAATAAATCCAGTCTAATTTTGCTATGTTGATGCCATGCTGCTAAAGCCTTCCCATTTATTTCCCAGATCTCCAAATGCCCCCTTTTGACTTAAGTTGGTTTTGGAAGTGACAGTCCAGGTCCTTCCCTGAGCCCCTGACCTAGATGGCATGTGAAGTGAACGGCATTCTTGGTGCCTGTACCAACTCGATTCTAGCTGAGATGGCATGGATTTGTTTCTGACAATCTTTTAGTCAGCATGTGCAACAATAAGAATCTTTTAGAATACGATGGAGATATTAGAGGCTTTTTCCCCATTAAAAAAAAAGGCCCGATAATTATCATTCCTAGAGCTCTCCAAAAATCTCTCATCAGCTACAAAAGGCTCAGAACATTAATTTAAAATGCCAGACTGCGTTTCCTACGGGAACACAGCTGGTAAGTCTGTTACATTATTCACTCAGGCAAACTTGGTGATTTATCTTTTTTTCCTGCTTTTTTGTTCTACTACCTGGCTTTTCTTTGTTTTATTTTTCCCTGATGTGTCCAGTTATTATATATCATGTGCGGAGCGAAAATCCTTTCCTTTTAAATACCAAAATGATTTACCACCCATGTTTTTTTAGTATACCAGAAAGCCTAGGACAGGTTGACTGGAGAATTATTTGGAACATAGAGACTGATGATGATGATGATGATGATGGGACTGTATTGGAGATCTGACCTGCAGCTGACAAGGGCTTCATCTAGATAACAAATTGCTGTTGCATCGAGCTAACTTCCATTGATTCAGCTGTCAGCAGCTATTAGCCTCTGTGCTGAGTCAAGATACAGCCTGCTTTGGCCTCTGTGCCTGTTGATCATAGATAGCGCGGTGCTTGAGGGCCACACATTCTGCTAATAGACCTTCAGTTTAGATCCCGTGGCTTTAGCTGTTTGTACCAGATGAAAATAACATTTCTTAGTCGTATCAGTGCCCACCTTTAACTCTGACTTGAGACAGTTGCTTGTGTGTGTGTGTGTGTGTGTGTGTGTGTGTGTAGAAGGGGAGAAATGTGAGGAATTGTGGTTAAAATTCCCGCCTGCAGAGTTCCCATCATCCGTGTACAGTCTGTGTACAGTGTACACGCGACCATTTTCAGAACGACAGTTGTGCACTTTTTGTTTCATCGTAGAAGTGTTTCCTTCCAAGTTAACCGATCCTGAACAAATACATCTTCTGTTACGTGTTCTCATCAGAACTCATCATGTTCAATGTTTGTTTGTTCTCATGAGCATTTTCAGAGGCATTTGAAGCCATTTTGCTTTTGAGGCAGTTGCTGTTTACTCCCCAACACCTGTTTTAATGCTGTGAATACCCAATCTGGACATGTTAGCTTTGTCTGTGTGTGCGTGTATATTACACTGTATGCAAGTGCAGCTTTTGTTCAACCTAATGCATTGAAGTACAACAATACAGTAGTTCTAGATCATGTCAGGACTTCAATGTCAACTGAATTTCAAACCTATTTGAGACATTTGAAATGGTACGCATTGATATAATTCCCCATCTTGTTAACTAACCCTCTCTTGGAGAGGAGGCTTGTTTAAAAATGTTGTCCCCTGTTGCACATTCCATTATCAAAAATCAGGAATCCAACGTGTGCATCTTGCTGTTGCTGGCTTGTCGTCACTTGAGTTTCTGAGTGTCTTTGTTTTTCTTTTTGTTTTTTTGTGTTGCTCTCAGGCACATTTTGAAGCTGATTTCTCTTGCCTATGTAGATTTTAGCCTTTTAGCTCTTTAGCCTAAAAAAAAAACCTTGTAAATGATGTATTTCTAACATGTAACTAAGCTCTAACACACATTCACTCACTCTCACAGGGAAACTAAACTGTGTTTGCCACCCATGCCTCTGTCATTGTTTGAACTTTACTCTTATACCATCCATATAGCAGTAAAGAAATTTCTGTTTAGTTTCATTGCACTATGGTGTGTTTTGACAATGACTATAGGAAGTGTCTTTAACTTTTTTGCCAATGATACCAAAAGCAACATTAAGTAAATCCAACTTGTTTTGTTATCCGAACAATTTACTGAAGAAAGACTGTCAGCCTTTATCGTATGTGCCAATTACCAACTTAAGTTGTGACATCCCGCCTTTTTTCAACCTCTTTATCATTCCGTCCATTCTGAGAGAAATTCCTTCACATAAAGGAACTTTAAACAGCTCAACAGTTTTGAATGTCCGCACTAAGTGCATTGTAATGCCTGTTTTAAAAAGAAATACATATGTTTTATTACTCAAGCATGTATCGGTTTGTAATACTTCAGGTTCCTTGTATATGTAAATGATGACCTTCTAGTGCCAACATATCTCACTGGTATCTGAGGACAACTTTATAAATGGCAAGGTGACCAGCTGAGTTGGCCCCGTCTGAATACACGACAAGCATTCCTTCTCTCCTGCCTTCCTCCAAGGCGGTGATGGTGAGTCCTCCCCTGAAAAGAGGGATGGTGCTCACCAGCAACGTTTAGAAGTGAGAGATCCTCAGTTCCTTGATGTCACTTGAGTCTGGTTTGGGAATCATTGACTGGAGGTTCTCCGGCGTTTCACGCTCCTCAGTCCAGATATGTCAGATAGGTGATATTTTCAAGGAAGGGAGGAATGACAAATGCATTATTGGTATTCAAACGGTGCCTGGGACTTCTTGATTTTTCTTCTTTTTTTGTATCTGTACAGTCATGTCGTTCAACCACTGCAGTCATTGTTAATTCTTGTACAAGTTGTATCACTGGTTGTTGTACCATATCTGACATTTGTAATTATGAAATAATACACTGCCATTTGTATAAAAATACTTGTGTCTTGAATTATTTGTGTCAGATTAATTTTGTTTGTTATAAATAAATGGGCATAGTAGGGAGAGAATACACCAGAAAATAAACATAAAAAAATAGTGTCATGCTGCTAAGACCTATAACATGACCAAACCATAATATGTATTTGCACTGGTGGCATTAGAGGATATTTGCTGCAGGTAGGACTTTATTAAAGCTCTCTTTACCACCTCCTGCACCCACCATGAAGGAATATATTATAAAAAAAGTTATAGATTTTTTCCCCCCATTCTTTCTCTGCCTCTCCCACAGAGTCAGAGATGATGGTTATTATAAACTACAGTGTAATTGTGCATGTCAGAGTGAGAACCCGATAACTTAGATCTCCATCCACGTGTTTTTATTCTTGATCTGACTCACAGGAAGCTCTCCAATCCTCCTCGCTGTCACGCCTCCCCTTCATCTTCCGTGGCGCATGGAAAAAAGGCTCAGCTACAGCATTGGCGTTGCTCAAATATGTTTTCAAAATCTGGATTTCAGAGGTCCCGTGACAGCAACAACAACAACAAAAGAAAAAAAGCCGCAGCCACTCATTGGATCTTTCTCGTGTCACTCAACATGAACCCGCCATCTGATTGGCCGCTGACATTGCACCCCTGCCCTTTCTGTCAAGCGCTCACAAATGCCACTTCCTGGTTTGATTTGTCGGGGGAACGCAACGCTGCATCAAAGATGGCTTATTATCAACAGACAATTTCTTCATTTAGGAATAGCATTGTGAAAGACTAAGAGATATCTTGCACGAAAAGAAGGCGGAGAGCCGGTGGTAGTTGTCGCGAGCAGTGTTAGCACTCTCGTCGCACTACGCACCGCTTGCTCTCTCCGTGCGCTAACTTGTCCCTACTGTGTTAGCTAGTTAGCTCCTATAGTAAATATTAGCTAGCAAAGCTAGCTTGCTTACTGTTGATTGCTAAAATGGCCACCATGGAGAAACTGATGAAGGCCTTTGAGTCTCTGAAGTCATTCCAGCAGCAACAGGGACCACCAACCGCCGAGGAGCTTGTCCAGAGGCAGTGAGTAGATATCTGTCTAATGTAGATTGCATGGCAGGCTAACAGCCGCTGAGCTAAACAGGTAGCTAAGCTAGCCAGCTAACGTTTGTGCCCGTTAAGGTGACCAAGGTTTAATAGCTGGCTTGAAGCTAGTAACGCTAACATGCGAGCTAAGAGGGTCTAAGCTCTGATATTTAAACTTCTCCGCTATTGTGCATTTATTACGACATTGCACCAATGCTCGGCGAGATTTGTTCGCCTGACATTAACCATATTTGAGTGTCAAGCAGGAATATTTTTTAGGGTCAGTCAAGATGAATGATGGCTGACTTTCAAGGCAACCGCAAATTGAAGCCCACGCACCTGCTAAAGGGGTCAGGGAGCAATTAAGGGGGTCAGAGAGATAAATGAAGATGATCTCGAAAGAGCAACTCTTCGTTGAAAGCCAGGTCACCATTAAGCATAACAATATGTAGTTATTTGCACAGACAAGTAGACATAACTAATTTTGCTGAAGACCAGGTGCATTAGTGTAGTAGCCTCCTGGACTGACGTGATGTACACCTGTCCTTCGCACCCTATCCTGATCCACGGAGCAAGAGGTGCTGTTGCGACTGGGGCTCTACATACAAGCCTCGTTTTTAAGTGCCCCTGCTCAAGGAACCGGGCTTTGTCCTTTAAGCAACACCCTCACCAATGACAGCGCCCTCTTTTCAAATGTATTATTCTGCCCAAGTTCTAAAGTTATTATCGTGTTCAAATATTTCAGTCTCCAGAAATGTCTGTTTTCGCCTGTTGTCAGCAATAGACTCTGTAATGGATTATTTTCTTCTGATTAACATGCATTATAACCAACTTCTAAAGTCTTTATATTGTAAAGCAGGGTACCCTAATGTCAAAAATGAAATGTCATTAATCATGTTTTTATTGTATCGAATGAGTATCAACTTCTAGTCCATGAAACCATTGAAACCTCAAGATTAGATGTTGAAACACTATGTTTAAATTTGGTGAGCCAATAAGGACTTAAAGTAGCTTAGGGGAAAGCCAGCTCTCTCCCAGAATGCTCCTGGAAAGCAACTGAGGTGCCTGGCTCCAAAAACTACACCTGCTTTGCTCTGATATAATTATCGCGCTTAGTATATACAGAAAGTCATGTGAAAGTTGGATAAAATCCTAACTGGCATGCATTGTGTTATGATCACAGGTGATAATTTTATTTCTGAAGAGTGTACCATGTTAAGAACTTGTGCCGTTATGCTTTCATAATGTTTGTAGTGTTAAGGAGGTCACAAGATTTTATCAAGTCTGTAGCCATAGAGAACATTGCTACTTATCTGCAAAGGACATAATTTGAGTAAGCTACATAACAAGTATTGATCTTTCAACTCTACATCCTCAGCTTGTTATGAGGGCGTAATGGTGATTACATATGTTTTGCAAATGTAATCACTGATGGAGTAAATTATGGAATATATATGCAGTCCCTCTGAGGTATTTCATAAAGATGCAGAGATATAGACATAAAGTTGTGGTGTTGTGAGTCTCCATAGAAGTGCCATGACACTTGAAATGGACATTTCTCCCTTTTGATCAAGAAAGATTTATCTGGACTTCAAGTCTACACTGTCATTCTTTCTTTTCATGTCCCCATGAGGCTCTCTTTAGTCTTTTAATTGATATCTACAGTGTGACCAATGCTGCAGTGTTTTATGTGGTGGCACTAATGTCTTCCATCCATTGTGTTGTTTGACTATTAAGAGATTTAACGTAGTTAAGAGATGGAATGAAATCAGGCAGTTGAATTCAACCGCGGTGCTACCTCAGTCTCTGAACACAGTTGTCTCTCCGTCTCTTTCCTTTTATTGTGCTGCTTCTTGCCATCTGTTCCCATCTTTTAGTCATCATCATTCTTCTTTCACAGGAAAAAGGAACAGGCTACTACAAAGAAGGACAGGGTCACCCACTGCCTGACAATATGTGAAAACATTGTGGCTCAGTCTCTAAGGTAGGCCTTGCTGATAACTTCACATCTACTAAAGTGTATGATAAAATGACCAAATGGTTAATAAAGTTTGATTTTGGTTGCATTGAGACGGCATAAAATGTACCCAATTCTGATTAGTTATTTATTTTGGTATTGCCTAGGCTGAACAGAATATATGCCATATTTTAATAGTTTATAATTTGAATTGTGCATATTTTGCTAGAATATCTAGATCTGGTACATTTATTCTGTTCCACGACAAGCTATTATAAATCCATAAAGTCTCATACCGTCTCATTAAATCTGCCTAGCCACTCCAGGACTAATCTGTGTGTGTGTGTGAGTGTGTGTGCATGCGTGAGAGAGTGAGAGGCAAATGCAGGATTTCAGGATAGCCTGTGGAAAGCGTGTAAAACGGCTGAACAGAAGAATGTCAGTTTTGTGGGCATGTTCCTTTCAGTGTTTCATGTCCAAACAATTCAAAATAATGCGATTAAAATATTTTCAAACAATAATAATAATAAAAATAAGTTGGTTAAATAAGTTAGATATTTATATGTGTAATGACATTTGCCTCATTTTCTTCTCTATGGTCCTGGGAATAGAACATCTCCAGAGTTTCAGAAACTGCTTGGCATCGCCATGGAGATGTTCCTGCTCTGCAGTGACGACAGCGAATCAGATGTCCGGATGGTAGCGGACGAGTGCCTGAACAAAATCATCAAAGTGAGCAGGACCCTGTATTCGTCCAGCCAGGCTTTTCATGTTGTCCTTCCTTCAAATGATAGGCCAAAGAGTTGATCATCAGTTAACTGTCAGTTGGTACACAATGAGCATATGGTACATTTACAGAGTAATGAGCATAGATTTGGGTTTGCTTGATGTGACCAGAAGTGTTATCACCAACAAAAAGCCAGGACAAGTAAACTTGTAAAAATATACTGTGCATCATGTTTCATTTTAAGTCAATTTTAGTTCTTGAATTAGCCACGTTGTTCAGCGTGTTGATGAAATGAGACGATATTTATTTTCAGGCGCTGATGGACTCCAACCTGCCCAGACTTCAGCTGGAGCTGTACAAAGAAATTAAAAAGGTAATTACATATACAGTATGCCTGTATTGATGGTGTCTTATGTTAGTAGAAATGGTGATGAGTGTGTGTGTGTGTGTGTGTGTGTGTGTGTGTCTCTGTAGAACAGTGCCTCTCGGAGTCTGAGGGCAGCTTTGTGGAGGTTTGCTGAGCTCGCCCACCTCATCAGACCACAGAAATGCAGGTATACACACTAAAGCCCGAAAATTCGGGTGCATTGTAAACTGAAGAAGCAGTTAAAGATATCCACGTATGGTTGCTTCTTAACATTGCATTCTTTACGGTCAAATGTTTTTTAAGCGCCTCTTACTACTTTGTTGTGTTTGCATTCTTATACCTCCCTCCACCTCTTGTGGTCCAGACCCTACCTGGTCAACCTGTTACCATGCCTCGCCAGAATAACCAAGCGACAGGAGGAGACTGTACAGGAGACGTTGGCCGCTGCAATGCCCAAAATCATGGCCGCTTTGGGACACTTTGCCAATGACGGCGAGATCAAGGTATCAATACAGGGCAGGAACATTGAAATTATTGAGTATATTAATTTGGGCTCAGATGATTTTTGTATTCAAATAGTTGTTTTGCTCCGTCTTTTGTCTTGGGAAACCTGGTGTTTCCTCTCCTAAGTTTGAGTTAATTTACCTGGAAGTCATTACTATAACAAGTTTATATTTCCCATCTTGGCTCCATAATCATTTCATTCTCGAGGCCTGCTCCTTTTCAGCACTGTCAGTAATCTGCACAGGACACCACTTGTATGAGTTTGCTTTCATCTTAGTTCAACTGTTTTGGTCCCAGGTGCTACTGAAGTCATTTGTGGCCAACCTGAAGTCCAGCTCCCCCACCATCAGACGGACAGCAGCCAGCTCAGCAGTCAGCGTTTGCCAACACTCAAGACGCACCAGCTACTTCTACACCTGGCTCCTTAATGTGCTGCTGGGTAGGACACACAAAGACCCACACACACTGGATGTGCACCTTCTTACCTTCGTATTTTTTAACTAGCATTAAATGTAACAGTTAAAATGCTAGTTTGATATCAAACTGCCTTTCCAGTACCCTGAACAAAGAAACACACACCCTGACCATCTATCCTTCCTTTAGGTCTGCTTGTTCCAGTGGATGAGGAGCACCCCAGCCACCTAATTCTGGGGGTGCTATTAACCCTCCGCTACCTGATGCCTCTGCTGCAGCAGCAAGTGAACACCACCAGCCTCAAAGGAAGCTTTGGAGTCATGAGAAAGGAGGCTGATGTACAGCCAACACCTGAGCAACTGCTACAGGTAGAGAGAAGAAAGTGATTTTTCATGGGTGTATATATTAATTTAAGATCTTGCGCTAAATTGTTCTTATGTGTGTCTCTGAAGGTGTATGAGCTGACCCTACACTACACTCAGCATTGGGATCACAATGTGGTCACAGCAGCTCTGGAGCTCCTGCAGCAGATGTTCAGGACTCCCCCACCGGAGCTCCTGCACATGCTCATCACTGCCGGCAGCATTCAGCACGCTGCAGTATTTCGCCAGGACACTGAGAGCCGTGCACGCTCCAGTAGCATCCTCGAGCTCATCGGTAAACATCCCTTTTGTACCATGTAATGTGAGCTCTAACGTGCTGTGAATATTCACTTGGCACTTAGGATGCCAGTCTATGTTCTTCAGGCAGCTTTTTAACTCATTAACCCTCACTGACTGACTTTGCCAGGTTATTAGTCGACCAAACTGTGTGGTTGCTCTGCTCTAGTTTCTGCTTTGGTCTGTGTTTGTGGCCTTTTTCTTTGCTTGCTAACTCATTCTCTGTGTGTAAATTATTGTTGTTTCCTATGAATCTTTCTGAGCTTTTGCGGCTTTTCTCCGCTTCACCTCCTGTTTCTACTTCCTTTTTCCTGCCATTTGCAGCGGGGGGAGGGTCTTCCTGCAGTCCACTCCTTCTCAGGAAACAGAGAGGTGACTTGTCTATTTATCTCCTCTGCTCACCTCTACCCTCTTTCTGATGTTGTCGGGGTTTGGGCAAATTTACCTCTGAGTCACTCTTAGTGATTGATTATCTTCTAAATGTGTAATATATCATTAAGAATGCACAGTATTTATTATTCAATATACATTTTAAAGAAAGGAGTCTGTTGTCTTTTATGCACTCATTTAGAGTTGAATTTGCACCACCCAGGTTTAAATCTCTTTCCCTCTCGTTAGTTAGTGTTGGTGCTCATGGTTGTTGACACTAAACCTGTTGTTTCCAGGTAAAATGCTTTCTGGGGAGGAAGATGGTTTAGAGGATGATGCTGAAAGGACAGAGGTCACTACTGGGGCTTTCACAGGTGAGATGCATTCACCAGAAGGCAGATTGTAATGTGTGGCAGATTTGCGACAATACTTAAAAGTACATAGTGAAAACCTGATTCAGCAGTAAAAAAGAATCTGCTTTTCATCAGCTTCTGTGGTTGGTGCAGATGGCTCCACTGCAGCCCAGGTGGATATCATCACCGAGCAGCCCCGTTCCTCCCAGCACACCCTGCAACCTGGCGACTCTGTGGACCTCAGCGCCTCCTCAGAGCAAGGCGGTGGTGGAGGCGGGACATCTGCATCAGACACTCCTGAGTCACCCAACGACAACGAGGAGGAAATGCTGAGTCGGAGCTCCAGTGGAGGGGCCAACATTACTCCAGAAACGGCGGACTACACCACGCCTGAGAATGCCACTCCGGAGGGAGGGCCCTTAGGAGAAGGCGGGACTCTGCTCAGCACTAATGATCGATCGTTCCCACCGAGTGACTCCTCCCAGACCACCACAGAGGGACCAGACTCAGCTGTCACCCCTTCGGACGTAGCAGAACTGGTCAGTATGTCTGTGTGGGCATGAGAGAAGTTTAATTTGGTTGGAGAGCTTGAACATACAGTACTTTACTATGTGTATGTGTGTTGGTGAGAAATATAGAGGACAGTGTGCTTCCCTAGACACTGAAAGACTTAATTACTACGTAATGCTTTAATTAACTATGAGCTCTAATGTCCCTAATGACATAGTTCTTGGTTTGTGAATGATGCTACACTTTGAAAGGGACAGGTCCCCTCAAAATACAAAAGTCTTTTTGATATATCGGTCGCAGAGGTGTCTGCCTTCCCTGGAATATAAAGGAACTAGATGGCACTTGCTTTGTGGTGCTCAAAACTGCACAACAAACACACTTGAAAAACTCAACAGCAACATCTCTTTTATGACCCAGATACTCAAGATAATCAGCAGACCTTGTTTTTAGCAATTTCATAGGAACTATTGTATTTCTTCTGAACTACGCCCACCAACGAAATCACCATGCAGATGGAACTACTTATGAACGAGAGGGTCGTGCTTGTGTCAGCGTGGGATGTAACATGAATGCGTTCTACTTGGCTGAGCTGTCTCGTTAGGTAGCTTTGTTAGGTAGCTAACCATATATGCGCATGGATACAGTTGGCGGGTGTAGTGCGGCAGAAAGAAAATAGCCCCTACATGAAACTGCTCACAATGAGGTCTGTGGGTTATGTTGAGTATCTTGGTCATGAATTCTGAGAAGACAATTTGGTGAAGAGTTTTTCAACAAGCATGCTATAAACCATTTCCCAAATCATATTATAATGCTTTCATCTTTCTGTCCTAACTGATAGACATCCATTAGCTTACGCTTATGATGTACAATATTGAAATCTACATTTTATGACAGTAGGGTGCTTTAGAAAAGCTTGACAGTCCCTTTTGGGTATAATATGAAATTAAAAATATAGTACTCCTATCAGAACTTGTACATCGATGAATATTATATGCAAGTATAAACATTCACAGAAAAAGTTTGCTCGTCTTGTTATGGCTGTTCACTACAGGCCCAGTGTACCCGTGTGATCCAAAAGAGTTGGTAACTTTGTTGTTGGCTATTGATGTTTGATATTCAATATATTAATTCAAACAGTAATTAATGGAGTAAAAAGTACTGATATGGCCAGTTTTCACATCTTGCATGTGTTGATGAAATTTTGTTCATCTGATTAGCCCAGGTGAGAGGTGAATTAGGATACGTGTCAAGTTCGATCGAGGAGAGCACAGCTCAACAGTACATGTAGTAACACAATGCAAGTGCAGTTTTGAATGACACTTCCCGGTCTTATGACTATTTAACCTGCTACGGGATACTCTGTGGAAACGTGCTTACCTAAGGCATGTTGCATTTGATGGGAGAATGTGGAGTTTGGTCTATCGTGGCGCCAGTGTGTCTCTCCTGTGACGGTTTAGATGCTGGAGGAACAGAATGTGACCTTGGTTGTCTGGGAGGCAGTACCTTATCTTTACAGCTGCTCAAACCAATCTTCCAGTCTGCTCACACAAAAGCCTTAATGATTGTAAAATGTATAGACACAATTATGACTAGGAATCTACGAGACTTAACATATGGAAATTCATTGACAGTGTGGTGCATATATACTGTATTATTTGCTCAGTGAAATACAGATGTGATATCACACACGTTGAATCATTTCGGTTTTGGGGAGGCAGCTCATGTTATCCTGCTCAGCTCACCTTTTGGTGCGAGTCCGTCCATTCTAATAGTTCTACCTCTACGGTCTCGCCCCCTCTCCTTCATCCTTCTCCTCACTTCATCACAGTCGCGGGTGATTGAGCTGCCCCCACCCTCGCCAACTCCCACTGAGGGTCCCGATGCCACAGACAGCGACTACACCGCTTCTTCTTCGTCCTCTTCTTTCTCTTTCTCCTCTTCTTCCTCTTTCTATGCCACCTCCTCCTCTAGCACTAGTGAAAAGGTCAGCCAATTGGAGACTTTGAACAGATCGGGGGAGGGGCTTGCTTGTCTGGAAACGTTTGGCTTTCCTCATTCTTTCTCCTTCCGCTCGCTTGTTCGTCACAAACCAGAATGCACAGAATTTGCCCTGCTTTTTGCTACTTTTCCCCTCTTGTTGTCATTGAAAGTACATTATGCTCCTTCCTCTTTTCCCCATTTCCAGTGATTCCCTCTCAAAAATAAGATGTTTTTGAAAGACCTTTGTAACAACAACCAACCCCAACACCCCTTGTTGATGGCTTGAAGTGAAGAGTTCAAAGTAGAAGCATGAAGGAGATCTGTACCTTCAGATTTGGTTCCGTCTACCTTTGAAAAGGGAATTTGACAGGCTTTTGTTCCAGTAGGGGCCAAACCTTGAGAAATCATTATTTTAGATTCTTTGTGTAATAGTTTGCATCTGTTGGGAGGAAACTAGTTCTTTAGAAAATGTTGTGTGTATCTTATATGTATAACCAATGAAAAAGTTACTTCAAAGTTGATTGATTTTGATTTGGATCAAAAGCTTGCTCTTCCCCAGGTGGATTATGGCATCCACAGTTGTTGAGTTCTCAAGCCTGTGCTTTTTCTTGTGTATGTGTGTAGTTGATTTGCTGTGAATTGCGTTGACCCAAGCATGTAAGATGGGTAGAGCTCAAAGGGGAATGTTTGTTTGACTTGCAGTTTTAGTCGTGGTTGTTATGCCCTCTGTTTGTCCTCGATCCAGCAAATCCAACTCAAAAATGAATAAGTCGGGACTCTTCGGGTATCCTTTGCATGCAGATTGTTGCACTTGGTGTTTCAGCACAGTCTGTTTTGTTCCCCTCTTGAGATGTTTGCTCTTTGTTTCTGTGCATAAGGTGCTGGATGGCAGTGAGAGCCAGTACTCTGGTATGCAGATCGGAACACTACAGGATGAGGAAGAAGAAGGAGCAGCACCTCCCTCCCAAGAAGAACCCCCAGAACCATTCCTGCAGTCAGCACTGGGTATGTTAGTGTACACACACAAGCACAGATGGTTTAGACTGGAGACAGTGCTCTGTTTATTGATAAAAAACTTTGATCAAGCTCATTGTTTCTGTGTGCAGCTCTGAGCAAGCCTCATCTCTTTGAAGGCCGAGGTCACAACCGGCAAGGTTCAGACAGCAGTGTGGACCGCTTCATACCAAAGGACGAACCTGCTGAACCTGAACCTGACAACAAGGTAAAGACACTTGCATGCAAACACAGCCATGCTGGTATTTTGGACCTGAAGCTAAAGGGAGCAAACTATAGAATGTTTCTGTGTCTAACTCAACTGCCTGCTTTTTAGCCGTCGCGGATAAAGGGTCCAATTGGACACTACACAGACCAGGGGGCAGAGCCGCTGGTGCACTGTGTACGGCTTCTTGCTGCGTCCTTCCTGCTGACAGGACAAAAGCATGGTGAGTGTTACCAAATGATCATAATATACCAAAGATTTGGTTAAAAACATGTTATCCTACCTGTCTACAGATAGAACGATTAAGTCTTAACTAGACCAGTGCCTGAGATGTCAATTTTCCATATTTCAGTAGTTACAGATGTTTATTGGTTGGTTTGATCCATGCAAGAAATGGCTGTAATGAAAGTTGTAGATAAATTAACTTAAAGTGACAGATGTTCATAAGGGTAACTCCATGGTTATTAATTTACCGACACTACAATGATACAATAACCTTGATCTTTGTTATCATTATCTTGTTAAAAAATGTGTTTTAAAACAAGATTTAGAGACACAACCTCAATACAATATTTTTAATTGTTTATCGTGTGTCTTTCTTGTTGTAGCTGACATCATTGTGTGAGTATATCAATCTTTCATATGCAATTTTTTTATCCAGGTCTGATCCCTGACAAAGAGGTGCGAGTGAGTGTGAAGGCTCTGGCGGTCAGCTGTGTCGGGGCGGCAGCAGCGCTGCATCCTGAAGCCTTCTTTAATTCCCTCTACCTGGAGCCGCTGGACGGCATTCCAGTAGAAGGTAGGGACATGAAAGAAAAAGGGGTCATTCCATACCAACTTACCTCGGACCTCCTAGTTCTCTCATTGGATTTACACATTTTTACAATAATTCTTTGCTCTGTTCTGAATGTTAGGTGAGTGGTCATTGACTGACTCAAAGATTAAACACAATCCTATTTAGATGATGCGTAAAGAGGTCAGTTCTAGTAAAGGGCTTATTTGAAGGAAGGGTTTATCAACAAAACTAATATTGCAATAATCATCACTCACTTCATGCCACTGAGTCAAATGTTTTTATAAGAAGTGTAATAGAAGAGCACTCCAACACACCTGATTCAAATGATAAGCTTGTCATCAAGCTCTGCTTAGGCCTGATAACAACCCCTTCATTTGAGTCAGGTGTGTAGAGGCAGGGAAACATTGAAAACATGCAGGGCAGGGGGCCATCAGGACCAAGATTTAAAAACACTGTTCTGAAGCAACAAAATAAGTTTCTAAGGGGATAAACCATCAACCCTCCACGCCTACACAGGTGCTTATTGTGCTTATTAAACTTCTGCTCGGGGTAAAGGTGGGTGGTGCCATGTTGAGATTAGGCGCGTTCAAGTTGAACTCCAGCTGACCGCCTGCAACAGCGAGATCTGCTGGCGACTGCAGGGGCAGAGATACAAACGCTGCTATGAAGATGGACACTCTCTACGTGACGGGAACAGAAAGGGCCAATAAGAGTGGATAGTACAGATACACTAGAGTTGAACAAATTAAATAATTTCCCCCTGGGATTATTAAAGTATTTGTGATTCTGATTCTGAACCTGTGTTGTTTGCATGCAAGACACAGCAGTTAACCACTTCTCTATCATCACCACAAGTGAGGTGACAGAACTGAGCAATTTATTGACGACATCATCATCACAAAATTGTAACACTGTACATTTTATGTTTTAATATATTTACATTGCACTAACGCCTTGTACTTTTTACTTAACTGGATGCTGCTTAAATTTCGTTGTACGCTGTGCAATGACAATAAAAGGATTCTGATTCTGATCTTTCAGGGTTGTTGCGTTACAGGAAGGATTTTATAGGTTTATTCATGTTGACTATCCCATAGGTGC
>OMLP01000044.1:0-20270 GCA_900302685.1 Spondyliosoma cantharus | reverse complement strand
CTACTGTAATTGCCGATCAGCGCAGCCTCAGTTTGGAGAAGCAGAGAGCCTCTCCAGCCCAAATGCTCAGCTTTATACTGCAGTGAACGGAGTCCAGATGAAAAGCAAATTTTAACCACCTAAAACAAGCCCCACCTAAAAAAATCTACATCAGTTCGAGTGTACTTTGTATAGAGAAAATTCACACCGCTTTACATCGCCGTTATTTTCTCAACCGTAGAACCTCCATATCCCTACGCAGTTGTGCTAATGCGTAGGGATACGGAGGTTCTACAGTCTGTGTCTGTGTCTGAAATTGTTACGTTTCATTTTTATCGAAAGTAAACAGAGTTGCGTGCATAAACCCTCCCTAGTGCCAAAAGAAAGGGCGGTTTGATGGCGATGTAAAGCGGTGTGAATTTTCTCTATACAACGTACGCTTGAACTGATGTAGATTTTTTTAGGTGGGCCTTGTTTTAGGTGGTTAAAATTCGCTTTGCATCTGGACTCCGTTCACTGCAGTACAAAGCTGAGCGTCTGGGCTGGAGAGACTCTCTGCTTCTCCAAACTGAGGCTGCGCTGATCGGCAATTACGGTAGGGAATAGACTGACTATGGATATGTACTTTATATGACCCCACTTCGAAAAACCCGAACCTATTCCTTTAAGTTTACTATGAATAAAAAACTTGGTTGCTAGATTTTACAGTTAAATCACAGCTCTTTTAACCTCTCTACAAAAAAGAGGAGTAAACATTTACATTTTTTTTTTTTTTTTTTTTTTTAAAAAGTGCAATAAGTAGGATTTGGCCACCTGTTGAATCCATACTTCAATGATAATAGGGGGCAGCAACAACCAGAGTAGCTGCCAACTGTAGCTGCAGTTCCCAATTTAGCTCAGTTAGCCTTACAGCTAGCGTTCCTCAACTGAGGGCTTGTTGGCAAATGCTGGCAGGGTGTGGTGCTGGTAAGGGCACCAGAACTGCAGGCTCAACAGTCTGTAGTGAATACAGTCAGGCCGTGACCCAACAAAGTCGCGAAGACTGACAACAGAACACACAGTCAGGTGGAAAGCCAGGAAAGCCGTTATAAGGGAGTGAGAGGGAGGTCAGGCATCATTGCCCACCTCCTGAGACCTGAGCTATGCTATCAGACTATGGCCTCTTGAGGAACAATGTGATATAGAAGACAGGATGACAGGACAGCTTGGGCCAGCTGGGTAGCATGCGTGCCCCAGTGTATATCTCTGCAACAGCAGAAATCTTTGACAAACTGAAAACTGTTTTCTTAACATTTTAAAATTTTAGATCAATATTGTTGTTTTTTTCCACTTAAAATGCTTATATGTTGCACCTTTAAATGCAATATAGTCTAATGAACTGAACAAGGAATGTATCCCAGATACCAGCAAGAAAAACAGTCAAGTTTCACAGGTATAGGCTCTATACAAAAACACATGGTATATTATTTCACAATAGCAGTTAAGTCTAACCTCAGTGACAAATGTATTGCATTTCCTGTGGCGGCTTCACAATAAATAACAGTGAGGCTGATATCAGTCAGAATAAAAAAACAGTTATGGTGAATTACAAGCTGCATCATTTCCCGTGAATTTCCTGATCTAAATTCCGCACAGGAATGGCTGACTCTGCCCCCAACAATGAAAACTATACAGGATGCAATGACAAAATGCAAAACACAAAACAGTCATTGCATGAACAAAGATGGCCATAAATAATTTGCAGGATTTGATCTAATTTAAGACACTACAGTATATAGAAATGACAGATTTGGAGAATCAAAGAAGCTGCTATACAAGCACCAATTAAATCCACTCATTTTGGTCTGTGACATCCCTCTCATCTCCATTCTGGGTTTCACAGCACAAACCCCTTAAATAATGTCCCCCTTAGGTGCTGCATTGGCTCCCCAGCCTGATCCTCCCACACACAAAGATAGGCAAAGTCCCTAAATGCACTTGTTGTGTTCCAGGTCCAAACTTGGACTGCAAATTTCTTTTAAGCAAGCCTTCCTCAAAACCCACAAATCCACTGACCTCCGGTTTAATAGCTTTGACCACATTAAATGTTGTGACAGCCAGGATCGCTGCACACCAGCAGGCCTGCTGCAGGTCTTTTATACAAAATGAAAATACAAGGCTGACTTTTTGTGCTAAAAAGAAATATGAATATCTGTCCTCAATCTGCTTTCAACTTCAGAAATACAGTGTTAAATGTGATGGATGAATCCAAAATATACATGGTCTAAAACTGCAGTATAAATGGAAACGTGCCACTGTATTTCATATATGTTATGTTTACAGTAGTTTGTACATTGTGAATTAGTTAAGACTTAACTGATCCCTTACTGGGTAAATTCAGCTGTTACAGTAGCTTAACAGTCAAAAACGGACATTAAACACAAACAAAACAAGACCAAAATAGAATGACAGAATAATATGAAATAAACAGATAAAGAAACAAGAAGCACATTTGTAACATCATTTGTAGTAATATAATCATCGCACATTCAGTTACACCAACATGTCCAGCTAAAATGGACAGGAGGCGTATACACTGAAAGATGAATGCCACGTCTACATTGATCCTGCGGCTCGAGTCCATGAAAACATGGATTTAATCCACGTGAGCTCCCATCTCATGCAGGTGTGGATATCGTATAGGAGGAAACAATAACCTGCTTTGAGGTGTATAATTCATTGCAATATCAAAAATAGAGTAAGGTTGGAAAACTGTGGTTCAGAATGCTTATTTGCATTCATGCGTGCTACAGCAACAAACCATGGTTTACCAAAGAGCTCAGGCAAGGGGGACACAATGAGGGAAGCTCACAAAGCAGAACATAGAGAGGAATACAGAGCAGCAAAGAACCAGCTCAACAATAAAATAAGAATACAAGGACATGTTGGACAGGCACTTTTTCTCGGGCCCCTCGCACTGTCTACAGGCCTCGCTGTAAAGGAGCCAATTAGTAATTAGTCATTTTCTTTCAGCATTTCTTAATACAAACACATTTTAAATAGAGACAACAAATCTTATTTCAATGCAATATGTGTTCAGTAATTGTGGCAGGTGAGTATTAGGAAAGAGCCATGATTTGACAGAGCTCCTTAAACTGGTTCTGCACTTCACTGTTACATGGTAGTGTGCTCTGAAGGCTCATTGCATTGTTTTGTTGTTGTCTCTGACTCTTGTTCATGCACACCCTTGACCAATCCTTCACCTGCCATTCATGCTAATCGCTCATCCTTCCTCCTCCTGTTCACCACCTCCCCGTCTAGAACTTAAGTCATAATTAACATATTTTCTTTTTCTTCTTTGTGCACCTGTGAAATGTTCCATCTCTCTTTGCCTTTTGCACATTCCTGAACTTGTGCTGCAAAATATTTTCATTCCAATCTTCCATTCTGGTTTTATCTTTTCTTCATCAATCAATAGCTCACAGCGCAGTCAAGCGCACAGCACAACCTTTATTGCTTGATGGCAACAATGCAACTGCAGCACAGTTGAAAACAGGGTGTAGAAAGACTTGCATCAAACAGGACCATTCAAATCACCTCTTTTCCCTAAACCTATAAAACAAGTGCACTCCATGGCCCTGCATTCAGACTGTTTTGTAATAGGGACAAACAGCTGTGAGTGGATCTGCAAAAAAGGAAACTCAATTCCTTGAGTGGAAAATGAGATAACAAAAATGCACAGGGGAGATAACACTGGTTACAGCGTGACTTTGGTTCTAGAAGAAAGATTACCAACCATGGCAAACTTTTATCACTATTTGGCAGGAACAGTTTTGCAATATGTGAGATTCTGACATCTGGCTCCAAAATCCCACTGTGTGCATGCTGACTGTTCTAATGTGAATGACATAGTCAAGATCAAAAGTCAAACAGATGCCATTTAAAATGTAAAGTTTCCAAATACGAGTGGTTTGCAGAAACATACATTGTGAGCATTTATTTTGGCAATTGGGTTGAAACATAAGGATATATTCTGCCCTCTCTGCAACTGTCCAACACTTTCTCACACTCATGTAGTCAAATAATGATTCATTAGCGGCCCTACACTTCAAGGTATGATGCTCTTATGCTTCTTAGGGTTAGTTTTATTTACATAGGTTTCCATACTTATGTAATTCAAAAGGGTCTTAACTCTTGGTCACCCACACTGGAAACCTGCTCTCCTGATGGGAGGTCATGTGTCCAACCCATTAAATCCACACCCCAACTCGCTATTCATACTACCGCGATAGAGGGGTGCCCCCAGAAGAGATGCATTACATTTAGTAACTATAGCATCATGCTTTTAGGTGAAAGGTCAGGCTGCAATATTCTAGTTGGTAGGAGTGAGAATGGACGACCTCACCTCTGTACAAGAACAGGCTCCACTGTTATGACCTACATTTCTCACCCTTCGACTCTGTCCCTGCGCTGCCACAAAATAATTCAGTTGTAATGATGTTTGTACAGAGGAAAGAAAATGTCAGGGCTGAATAAAGAATAATTCAGCACTATACAGGCATCATACCCTACAGCTAGCATTGGCATTCAAGAAAACATTTAACTCACAACTGTAAACAAAAAATCTTATGGTTCAAGACATACACAGTGCCCATCCTGCTGGATGGACAACGATCCATTCATGTACCCCAGTAAGGTGGGCCTGGCAGCATCATGACGGACTTTTGGCCGAAAAGATGAATCCCTCTTCAGATTCTCTTACGCTGGTACAGTATATAACCAATCTTCAATGCATTCCAGGACTTAGTTTGTGATGAGGTGCTGTAATTTACTTTCTCAGTGTAGACACATTTTTCCTCAACCTATCTGGTCTACTTCCATTTCAGCTCCTGATTTTCAATATTCTCTTGAATTACTTTTGTGGCGTCTGCGATAGCGAGTGATGGCAAGTTTGTTGTTTGGTGTTGAGAAAGAGAGAGAGAGCGTGAAGAGAGAACAGACAGTGTTGTACCCATTTGTTCAAATTACAAAAAAGCTGGCAAAGAGTCTTTTGTTTTTTCACAAGCTGCTGATAACCGATCCACGAAGATGCCATTCTTGGCTGCACAGTTTATTCACAGACGTTAACAATCCACATTTTGTCCAAGTAGAAAAAACACATACACACACACACACACACACAATATTTACTCAGATATTTGATTGCACAACAAGAACAAAACATGAAACAAAAAAAACAGTGATGGGGTAATGTCCTTTTTCCATTAGATCCCAAGGCCTGATACTGTAACCAAACATTTACTTTTTATGTTCTCTGTAACCAAACTGTATCTGCTACTGTGATTCAACCACAGTGGAGATTATTTGATATTGCAAGGTATCAACAGGAAAAAACAAGTCCATGTCCGTTTTTGTGAGACTGTATTTAGGAATAGTGATACTTGAAGCTAAATGCTACAAACACGCTCACATGGTAAGTTTTAACATGCAGAAGCTTAGCAGGTATCTTCTTTATTCCTCGCCCCCATGATACGTTGCATGAATTATGGGTATTATAAATTCATGAAGATCTAGGTTAGCCACGAAATTAGGGGAATGCCTTATGTCCGCTACTTGGGCAATAAACCAACAAATGCCTCCTCCGGGTATAACAAACAAATGTGCTCCTACAAGCATCCAGGGGAATAAAATGGTAAACTGAAGGTGTATAGGGGCTTGGTCTAAAGGGGTTCCCCAAACAAACAAAAGTTCCCTCAAGAAAGATGTGGGCAGCCAAGAAAACAAAATGGAGCCCAAATAGACCAGAGTTTCTGGCTGGCAATCTAAGGGGGAATAAGGTTCTTAGTGATTCAGGGAGCGATTCAGAATGGGCCAGGGACAGATTCAGCATGAGTTTGAGAGCCACTAGTGTGCCACTTCCCACCTCTCTTATGCCCCGTTTACACCAAGGGAAGACGCGGATAATTCCCTGCAGTTTGGCCTCTCATTTACACGAAAACCCCGTTTTTATCACAGAAAACGATTATTTCTAAAAACTCTGGCCAAAGTGGAGATTTCTCATAACGCCGGTTATGTGTTGCTGTGTAAACTGGAAGAAACTGGGTTTTAGGGTCTCAAACGTCACATTATGTGGCAGAAAATGCTTAACGTCATGTGAGCGCCCTATGTTTACAGTTTGTTTGGCTATCATGGATGCTGTTAACCCTAAACAGGAAGTCGCTCGTGTTATTCGTTGTTGTCGATTCTGAGGATTCTCATTGGCTTGCATGGCTTTATCCTTCTCCCTACACTGTTGCCCGGGTTGATGTAAATGACAACTTTTTTGAAAAAGATGTTGCATGCACAATGTTTTTATTGAAAACAGAGGGGGGGAAATATTAATTTCTCTAAATACCCTGCTATTTGTAAATGTGGCCCTAAGCCTTTCAAAGGTGTTGTCACACCCTGATTGGCTGGGAGGGAAATTCCCCAAGCTGCTTCCACTCCTCAATCAGGAGTCAGTCTCCCCACCTGTTCACATGTGATCTGAATCCCCTGCAATTAGACATGAGGGAAAATCAGCACAAACAAAGAAACATAGCAAGTCTCAAACAATTGGACTGCTACACACCTTATCTTGTCAATCCAAATAACACTATCATTATTGCTTAGCCAACTTCCTAAACAGTGCAGGTGCTTATAATGTTATGATACTTTGTTACTTGTCAACCACCGGGAGTATCAACTATAATTGTTGCTACAGAAACTTACAGTTAAAGTTTAGGGCTCACTAGAGATTTTACAGTTCATCCTGGGGGAACATATACAATGTCATGCCATTTTTTTCCATTAATTGTTGGACGTTTCACTCAAAACCACAGAGATATCACATGCTAGATGAAGAGTCAGAGGCTTACCAACGTTACACAGCAGCCATGCGTGTCTATACAAGGTTTTGTGTCAACCCATGAAGTATAGGTAGAGGTATTTCACAGGAATAAGTGAAAGTTATATCTGGTGCATGACAGGAAAAGTCAGGGGATCACCCTGGTCATTAGGGATTCATCCACTGGATCCTTACCAAATATAATGGCAATCGACCCGATAGTTGTTGAGATATTTCAGTGTGGATCAAAGTGAGGGACTGCCTGTGAAGTCAAGCTTGTCATGTTTATGTGTTTCAGGCATCTCTTTCAGCAACATTATGTACCACTTTTGACAACATCTCAAAGACACATCCTTGACAAAGTTTTTTGAGTTCAGAGTACAAGCTCTACTTTTAAAAAGCCCACCTTCTCTGCACCATACTGCACTGAAAGTTTTTTTTTATGTTTTCTGCTGCACCTGATGTTATTCAGTATTGTATACATTAAGTGTCCTCCAGTATGTCAGCATTTGGCACCAATCAGCCAGTTTTATGTGCCAACTGTTGAGTTGAGTTTATGTGTGTCTGATTCCGATGTGAAAATACGAGTAGGTTTTTCAGCCCTTTGCAGATTGTGAAAGTAGTTTACCATTGCTGAATGAAGAATAGCTGTGATCTCTATGATAATCACAATCTTGTGAAACCGTACATCCACTACAGACAGCTGAGATACAGCAACAAGCTCTTTAATAAATGCCTCAAAAAGAAAACAATAATATCATACCAAATAACCAACATGTGACTTGTTGTAGTTGTGGGAGCATGAGGGAGATTCATTTTTACATTCCTTATTGCCCTTTTTGCACATATGTTTCAGTATTGGAAAAAATATCTCTCAGGTACAGTTAAGATTAATTTGTGGACAATTTGTTTTATACTTAAGTGGATTACTTTGCAGTTTATTAGGATTTTAAACTCTTCACACTGCTGCTGCTGCTGCTGCTGCTGTTGAAAATGTACCATTATTTTACAAGTCAAGCCTCGGTTTGAAGACTGAAAGCTGATGAGGTCTCAGGAAGTCTCAGTACTCTCAAAGACATTTCCTTATCAGCTGTAGATAAGGTAACTACATTCATTTCTAAAAAAAATTCAGCACATTTTACAGGAAGTTTTTATAAAATGCTTCAAAAATCTCTCTATTTTGTCGTTACTTTACGCCATGCTATTTTTTTTTTCAGCTGCTGTTCACACACAATTTATTTTGCTGCCTTGTGGGTAGACAGGTAGCTGGAAGGCTCCAGGTTTAATCTTACACCAATCAATGTCCATCGACAGACATGTGTCCAGAGCAAGTATTCCTGAGCAAGCAACTGACCCCTTACCTGATCTCTCATTGTAAGTCGCCGGAGGTAAGAGTGTCAGCTAAAGTTAAAGTGCACAGTAGTCCCTAAAGATAGCTCCTCGGTGCAAAAGCGACCAATTATCATGGCTATTTGTGAAATGATGATGAAATGTATTGCATTCATGGATCTATAGGATTTGTGTAGATGGACACAATGTATTTATGACTTTCATCGGTGTTACACAAACTGAAAAAGATCACTGTTTTATCCTAAGTGAACCTACATTTTGTGACTGTTTCTTATCCTGATCTTGAACTTCGTCAAATGTTGTTTTCCAAATATCCAAATCGGCAGAATAAATGTCGGCAATGTAAATTTCTGCAAACAGCTTTACAGCCCGTAGCTTTAAGCTTTTTTAGGTTCAGTTTTCAATTGTATGTGGTGACAATGCTGTTCTTTGCATTCTCTAGTTAGGTTTAGGCATATAATCCACTTGGTTAGGGTTAAGAAAAGATCATTTTTTGTCTTAAAATACCTATTCTGTTGCCACAAACATAGCTGGTGGTGTCTCAAAGTCACCACCCCATTTTTTGCAACAAACCTGGCTGGAAATTGTCCTAACTGTCCTTATTTTAGTCACTGGCTTCAATGCCTTCTCGCTTAACTCCACCACCATCCCACCCACCACATTAAATGCCAAAATGTTTTTCTGACAACTGTGCTGTGCCAAAACTAACCAAAGACTGGATGTTAACTCTGGAATCTTCATTCAGTCACTCACATCATCACACTCCAAGAAATGTGGAGTGTCACAACAAAATGCAATACAAAAAGCAATTTTGTGCCCATGTACACAAATTTTATTTTTGTGACTATTTCATGATTGCTGTGATACTCTATCTAAACATGATATATATATATATATATATATATGATAAGCAACACAGACATCTTGTGTCACACACCATCCACACTGAACTTTCCTTTCATTGTACTCTCCTCGCATTAACCAGGGTACCATTTCATATTGACATTCAAAAGTGCAGTGAAGGAGTTGTACCTGCAGGCAGAGCGAGCAGAGGTCTTAATTAACATAAGTAAAGGGTGGTGACAGTAAACAAATGAGCCCACACATGCCACTTCAGGCCATTTATCAAGAAATTATACAAGCAAACACTGCATTTTCTCTCTATCTTTGTATTTCCCATCCTCTTTCCCCCATCTGTTCAGTCTGGCCTCCTCCCTCTATCCATTAGTCATTCTTTATCCATTTTGTGAGCGCTCATTTAGGTGAGCATGGGGAAGAATAAGCACAGTGTGAAGTATATTTGCATGGCACACAGCACTGGTGGCTGCACACGGGGGGGGGGAGAAGGAAAAGTGTGGGGACAGGGTTGAATCGAACAGTCAATCGAGTCAGCGTGCACCTTATCTGAAGGTGCCACCCGTTTCCTTCAATGGGATCCACTTCTCCCGCACCATTATGAGAAAGCGAGACTTCACTACATAAGATAATCTATACGTTGTGGATTGAAATGACTGATAGACTCTTGGGCTGCAGTGACATTTTTAAGGGTCAACCATAAAAGACAAGGAACATCCGAGACGGAGGAAAATCATTACTCTCTTGGTTTACGCCTCCTTATCACGCTTCAACAGCCTACGCTTGGAAACATATGCAGAGGGGGGGGTAAAGAATATGCCTGTGTTTTCATGCACGTAAGGTGTCAAGGCTGCAAATCAAATTTCATCTCATCATTTCCCCTGCTAACGTAAATGACACACTTGAGCCAAAAACTTGGATGCTGCCAGCACAGGGAAATAAATCTGATAACACTGATACATCTGGCTGGAGGGATATGAGTCGCACTACAGAAACAGTGTCACATTTTGAAATGCTGTCAGCAAATCAAGCCCATACTGTACTGAAGATTTTATTCAAATGAAATGTTGAAAGATGTGTACCATCGTCATCAAGGTTTACAACTGTTGGTCATAGAACCTTTTATTTGAGACACAACAGCGTGGCATGAAGGTTTAGGAGTGGCTCTATCACACAGTCTTTGATTTCAAAGAGCCGGCCTCTTGTGGTCCAAGATAATAAATCACTCGTACCATGCGCAGCCAATCCACATTACACCATACCAAGGTAGAGGCATGGGAAAAATATGTGTAAGAAGAAGCTTTTTCCATCGTTCTTTTCCGAGGCATGCTTGGCTTTGCCTCAAGGCTGCGCTTTGTCTTTGCCTCCTGCCTTCCTTCTTCTGACAATCCTCGGGGGTTGGTGTGCATGAAAAAGTAAGGAACTGATTGAACTTATAGCATGCAGCTATGCTTACGGTCTCTCTGACAGACACTCACATACAACAGCTGTGCGAGAGCAGCAGGCTAGTTCTATTTGCGATACAGCATAAAAAATGATATAGTCATAATGGCATGCAGCAACAGAGTGTTGTATCATTAAGGATTCAGTCTGCTCCGCTCCCAATCGGCAGCTTCTCCGAGCAGAATGGCAGATTGGTCGTAGCAGTATATAGTGAACTATTCCTCACATCACCTTTTCTCATTAGCTGCACATATTAGTGCAGGAATTAATGCTTTAAAACACCAGGGATGATTGTTCATTTGTGGGTCCCTTGTTAGCTGCTACTCTGCTAGTGGCTCAGTTTGAAAATTCAAGAGAACTCATAGTTCAACCACAGATTCCTCTCACTGCTGGATAACAATCACTTTAGGGATGCACACAGATCATTTAGCTCCAGGCTAGGTCACCTCCACCCTATATACATAAAGCTTTAATCTGACTTCAGTGGGAGAACAATAGGCCTTGGGTCACCTTTACTGTCAGACTGTCTTTATTGCTGGAATAATGTCAAGAAGAATTTTGGTTTGATGAGACATCAAAGCACATAAAGTTTGAATAATTTAAGTTTTTCACAATCACATTTAAAAGTTGAGCTCATCCTTGAATTCTGTTCACGAACTGTTTTGAGGTTTCAAAATGTAAGTCTTACATTTTTAACGAAGCCTACAGGTCTCCCATTATCCAAAGCAAAAATCTCTGAGATGGATTTGAGTCAATTTCACACAATAAATTCTGCACTGGCTCAGCCAGGCAATGCACATGACACAAAGCAGAGGTGGAAATTATAAATCACTTTACTGGTTCAGATTGATTCAGGTCAAAGCATAAATTCACCAAATATGGAAATTTAGTCATTATCTGCTCACCCTCAAGCCAATGAAAAGGCCAGTGTAAAGAATTTCCAAAACAAGTGAAGTAGATGGGGACTTGTTTTAAAAAGCTTATGTTTTGATTGCTGCAACACTGTTTTGCTGTGAAGCTCCAGAAATGTTTTGTTGACTGTGAAACTGAAGCCAACTTACATAGACATTGGAGTGGGTAGATAAAGACTAGATTTTCATTTATTTTTATCCTTCAATAAAATGATTTGACAAGACGTCCGTCTTTTAAGCCAAGCCTTTTGTATTCTGCGTTGTTTTGATCCGAGAGCTTTTATTTCAAACGTTTTGTTTACAAAAGCCTCGATAGCTGCAACAATTTCTTCAATATCTGCCTGGATTCTGGATATGGCACAGTGAAAGGAATTTCCCAACCTTGGCCCACCTACAAAAGTCCTGATTTATTGTTTCTCCATTCATATAAAACAACACCAGACCTATGATTTGAGAGAATATTGGTAATTGGTAATGGTAATTCCCATGAAAGGTGATCGTTCGAGCACAACACCAAACAGTTCGACTTCCCAGGTGTAATATTACCCCGATCAGTGCCTGGTTTAACCCTCTGCTACCTTAAATGAGTTGAGAGAGCAGGCCTTCAAACAATGTGTCAGGTGGAGAATGAGTCCCTGTGAGAGAATGAGACATTGCCGCTTCAGAAACATGCATGTGTTCAAAGAACAACTCACAACACGACAGTATAAGTGGTGTCATTTGGTAAATATGCTTTTGTAAAGACAAACCCATTTTTGTGATGTTTTTTTTTCATTTTATGGAGGGATGGTAAAATAGTGAGTAGCAATCATCAGACTCAATCTCCGCAGAGCTGATGGAAACTGCAGGGTTAGCTGATAATCGCCCTTCTCCTAGTACGTACAAGAAGTGATGCATTGCATTGAATTCATTACAGACGTGATATCTTAAAGGTGCAATGTCTTAGTATGTCCTTAAAACTCGAGCCAACTGTTCTAAAAGTGATACTGTTGAAGTAGACACTGAAAGCCACTCCTGCACCAGTCTGCAGGGTTAATATTCATAACCATATCCTGACCGGAAGATGAGTGTCAAACACTTTGACAGGGTGTCAAGTACAAGTACAGAGTGTAATGAGCGCCTACATCCCACAGAGATATTATTGTCCTTTTATCTGCAAGGAAAACAATCAACAGTGTGCCTCTGCAGTGAGCTAGAGGCTTGCTGAATAAACCATGGATGAGTCTAAATGCGTGGACATCTTTTGTGTCATGGCTAGGGACAGCAGTGTTGAATCAATCCCTCCAGGCGTGGAACCGCCTCAGGCAATTTTAAGGAGAGCTCTTACTGTCAAGCCCAGAGGTGTAACAGTGCTGACAACAGCACTGAGGTTTCCTGAATCAGATGCTCAGATTTGTCTTTAAGTTTGTGTAGCGAGAGCTATAATGGTGAGATGCAGCGAGAAGGGCTGAGAATTACACTGCTAATCAGTGATGTCTGATTGATCCTGACTTTTTACGACGCTTGTGTTCGCTTTCGAATGAACTCCATAGAGCTTACAAACAACTCCACTCGATCAGCACCCCTGAGCATTTTTGTAGCTAGAGCAAAGTAAGCATACTCCAAGCAAGATTTATGGATTTTCCATAGTGCCTTAATAGCATGTTGACTTTTTGGGGGGGAGTGTGATGAAATCCAGAGAAATTTAAAGAGCAAACTTATAAGTGTGGTTGCTAGTTCATCTGCTGCCTTATTTTTTTTCAATCAAAAGTATTTTTGAAGTTTATAATGAGGGCGCCAGGGAAACAATATTAATGCAGTAAAAGAGAACAAATGAGAAACAGAAGAAAAACAGCAAAAAAGTCAGCATCATTCAAGGGACCAGTCGCAGAACTGCAAGCGCTGCATGAGCAGCTCTGCAACAAAAAAGCCTTATTGCATTAGTACCATTGCATGACACAGAGTAGCTGAGGCTCGTACATACCAACCAACTATTAACAGATCTTTCAACTAAATCCAACTTTTCCATTGAAAACCACAATGCATGTCTGACTCCCATTACTTGACAATGTACTGTCATGTTTTTTTAGTGATGCCTGCAAAATGTTCCTTGAATAGGTAAGAATTTGCCACATTCAATTCATCCTACAAACAAAAATAGGGCAGCATATTACCGCTGACTGCTGCTAGCTGTGGCTTCTATTTGCAAGCTAGTTAGCCCATTTAGCTTTGCAGGTTTCAGTCCCAATAACTGGGCTTTGACCAGACTGGGAGCTCCAAACCCTGGTGGAGAGTTGGTGTTAATTACACTGCTAGCACAGAGGCTTTGGCTCACCCAAAGCGGGGAATGCTGGGAAAAGGTCGAGGCCAAGATGTGAACCAAAACTTGAACAAGGCGAGAAGACAACTCAATCGGGCTCAGCCGCCTCACAGCGAACATGGCCAGACCAGTACCGGAGTTGTTTAGACTGATGGAGGCCTGTTTGACAAGAGGAAAAAGCAGCACAAAGGTGATTTACATCAGTTCCAGCCAGGACTGGCTCCAGGGACAATGCATGCAGTGTGTTCAAGTAGCAGGTCAGGTGTGAAGTGGAAGAACATTAAGAGGGAGTTCAGACATCAGTCAGTGCCCATCTCTGGAGAGGGTCTTATGATGGGGTCAGATGGGGTCACAGCAAAAATTCCTGTTCTGTGTTGTTTGTCTGAGGGCAGACAGGATGTTACAGTGACTCATTGTCCTTTAGAGGCATTGCAGGAAAGGACAGGCAGGGTCTTTAGTAAACTTTAGTATAACTCTGCAACACAATACATAGACATCTTTGACGTAACATTAAAACTGTAATTTGTTCACTTTCCATGGATAATTCCAGTTTGTTTTTAAGTGTTTTAAATAAAATTCATTAACAACAACTAAAATCTTAGTGGGTGGAACCCCGTGTCTTAACTTTAAATAAATCAGATATCATCCAGGCAGCCATAGCTTTTTATGTATTACAGTGTACAATGAAAGTTGACACTCAGGACAGGTTATCCATTACAATGAACACTTTATTTTGTTTTTCTTGTTGTTGTCATGTGGTATTGGAACATACAAGAGCTGACACAGCAGGTATCTCATGTGGTGCAGCACTGAAATATGTTGTCAAAAAAGTAAGGTGACAAACAGCGGATCATGTATCTTGGATAATTGCTACCATTATGAAAGGTTGGAGTGCAGCGAACAAGTCCTGGGATGTGTTTTCAAAAAGTTTACAGCTGTATTATTACATTTCTAATACTTAACTTTTACACAAAAACAAAGGCAGTAAGTTATTCACTGTGATGGATGGCCTATCTTAAGCAAATTGGGTTTTCTTGGACATTGAAATTAACTGAAACTAATGGCTGCCTGGCAGGTAGGAAATCAATCTAGAAACTTAGGGGTATTCACTGGAAAATGGTTGACAGCAATGTAAAGTATTAGCAATTTGTAGTTAATGGGCCAAAGCATGCAAAACCACTGGTGCAGTTTTTAAATCCGCCAGGCTGACCCATTATTAGTGGAAACGACACTACCGCAGTTTCAAGATGTGTTGACATTTCTAGTAAACCTTTGGTCAGCAGTTTGCTTTTATTGCCTCAGGATATGATGCACATTGTGAATAGAAAATACATGATTTAAACGACTGACCACAAGCAGGGCTAGACTGTGCTGAAACATTAATTTTGACTCCAAAATAAAGATGTTTTTCTCCATAACAATAATATCACACAATCACAAACAAACAAAACACAGAATTCACTCAAAACCACAGTGGTGACAATGGAAAAGTCACCACTGAATTAATGAAATTAATTGAAAGAATCAAAACATGGAAAAGATTCAGATTCAGATGATTTTCTTGCTTTAGTCTATAGAACAAGAAGTCCCCTTAATCTAGTTTTAAGGGCTTTCACTCCTCCCAGCCGGATCAGAAGCATCCTTTGGACAATATCAAAATCAGGGGGGATACAGCAAGTGATTCAGGAGGAGACCGAAGAACAACCGTCAGACATGCATTTCAGATTTCAACAAAGGGATTATAAAAGTGAGCTCCTTATGGAGCCTATAGAGAGGCAATTTTATGTTACCGCAAAGACTTGCTCATAGAGAACACAAGAGTCTCGAAACCCGTGAGAGCTCAGTGTGTGAGTAAAGTGGTCTTGAGAATCAAAGACATGGAAAAGGGAGAATTAGGGGAGTCTTCAGTCTGACCTTAGTCTATCCATTGTACACATCGCCCTTTTTCCCATCTGATGTTCTCGAGTTTCCAAGGTTTGGTAAAACCTGCCTTCTGCATGCCAGAATGAACACGGACAAAAGATATCAATTTGATTCACTGGACACTGTTTACAAAGTTACTTTTATGGCACATATCATTGCTCTGCATGTGCATGTTTTTCCTTCGGACCTGGGGGTCTCCCACAATTTCTGCTTTGTTATCTATGTTGATTTGGCCAACCACGAGATACATCACTGAAGTCCAGTTCTAAGTCTGCAAGCCAAGCCCTGTCAGTAAACAGCAAAATCAAAGCAAACAAGTGTTTTAATCCCAAAGTAATGATAAATTGACATTTTTACTCATATTCACTTGCTGAGTGTTGCATGAGAAGTGCAACACATTAAATATGTGAACCAAATACGGACGGCATTGCTTCAAAGGTGGGTGCGGTTCAAGGACCTGTAAACTGCTGGATTATAAATATTGCAGCGCGAGTGTTGCCCTGGATCACTGTGATTTGTTGCAGGACCTCTGACCTCTCACTCTCTCTCTACAGGGTTAGATCTAAAAATGCGTCCAGTTACCAAAATTTGGCATCGACTGATTTAACATGAATGTGTACTCTGTAGAAGCGTGATGTGATTTGGTCGATAATGTTACCAAACCAAAAAACAATGTTTTCATAAACCTAACCAAGTAGTTTAAGTCCCAAAACCAACAGTAACCAGGTTGTTTTCACATCCATCAAACACTCATGTTGTTTCATGTGATGTTGTTATGAGAGTCATTGGCAATTGACTTATTCTGTCACGTAGGTATTATGATGTGTTGACCAAGATAAAGCATGTTGATTGGTAAACTTTAAACGTGCTGGTGGGTGAATTTTGCTACTTTTGGATGGAGCCAGGCTAGCTGTTTCCCTGTGTTTCCAGTCTACGTTCTAAGCTACAGCTATAGCTTCATAGTTACTGTACGGACATGAGAGTGGCATCAATCTCCTCATTTAACTCCCAACAACAACGTGAATAAGCATATTTTTCAAAAAATGTCCAACAATTCCTTTAAAAAAAGAAAAAAAAGTGCAGTTGTTGGCCTCTTCCATTAAAAAGCTGTTGATCGCCAGTCAACTTTAAGTCCCTGAAGTTACTGTGAATCAAACAAGATAATGCATGTTAACATTGTTCTAAAAGAGAGATGAGTGGAGTAGAGGAAACAGTAAATGCACAATTATGTCGCCAAGAGCTCAGGTTAATACTCAATGCGGCCACTTCTGCTCACAATGTGCAAAAGGAAATAAAGCAATATATAAAGTAAAATTGCATTCTGCCTGATTTTGTAACCCCTGCTCGATTGGATTCTTGCTTGTGATGTCCTGCTCGAATAGCTCGCTCGTAAGAACTGTAAACTGCCTAGAAGGTTTGCCTCATTCTAATCAAACTGCAGCAGAGAAGTCACATGTTCATCACAGCAGCAGGCATGTCACAGCTGAATACAGACCACCATTGTGGGGTCACAGAGGGAGCCATCTGTTCAGGAGGCATCTGTAATATCACCCCCAACATTTTAACTGGGACACACGTGTGGAAGGTTCTTGACAAGGTATCAACATATTGCCCTCTCCACAATACAAAACATACTGGGTAACCCGATTAAATAATAATAATAATTTTTACCAGCCAATATATTCTGCCTTTTCTCTTTCCAACGGCTGACAATATTTCTGGAGGGCTTTGTTTGCACAGAAACAAATTCTGACAAAAAAATAATCAGTTCACATGAAGAAATAATGCAAAAAATGCCTGAAGCTGCAACATCTCCGCTGAGAAATGCAAATGCAGTGATTTAGTATTTCGCAAACTTTAGCAATTTTCTATTTTTCAGTCACCCAGTTGTTCCATCAATTGTCTCACGTTTGTTTGTCGCTCCCCCGCTTGAATCCCCTCTGCGCACAATTATCTATTTTTATCAGTAATTTGTCTTTTTCCTCAAATTCTTTGTCCTTGTCCTGCCTCTTATCCTGTCCCAGTCATTGTGTTCTTCCTCTAATAGAATTCTGAAGTTACCCATTAAGGTGCTCTTGTTTTTCTGCTTCTTATCTGATGTTTCTAGCTACCTCTCTGATTCCAGTGTGCTTCACTCTTTCCGAGTCTGCTTCCATGAGTGGCTTGTCATTTTCTCTCAGCTATTTGTTACCTTTCTCATTGCTCGACATAGTGCATGGTTTTCAGTTTCTGCCTTCTGTGTGGCTCTGAAAATTCTGTGCCAGTGGCTTTCACTTTCCCATGTCTGTCTTAGCTGTTCCACTTTCCTGCTCCTCTGAGTCTGACCTTTACCACACACTGCTGCTTATTACCCATAAGGTCATTTCTATTTCCCCGCTTTGACTTGAGGGTCTTTTCTTACAGTTAACGCCTAGATTTTCTCCCAGGTGGCTCCTAGTTAACAAGGCAGTCAGAGAGTGCAACATCTCATTGCTTGCTGACATGCACAGTAAGCCCATAGGTCAAGGTCTTGGATTTGATTTTATCCTAAAACTCCGCTGAGCATTCTGAAGCATTTTTTTTGTTGGATGTCCCTGCTGTCAACAGTGAAAAATGTCTCGGTGACTGAAAAACATGTATTTCATTTGATTGATGACTGACTTTCTAAATTTGCTTTACCTTTTTCTTTCAGTTTCACTTAAGCGATTCTCGAGTGTCCACAGTAAGCTATACTTTACTGGTGATCATTCCAAGCATGTCACTATACTGAGCCATTGATTCATTCATCATGATATTTTTGCCCACTTATCCTCAACTAGATACTGGGTAAGATTGCCTGTCTCTGCTCACATTGGGAGAGGTGGGCTAAAAGCCTGGAGCAATCTGCAGTCTGTCACAGGGACACAGACAGACAGAATATACCTCATTTATATCGACAAATTAGAAACTCACCGAATCTGCATGTCTGTGTGTGCATAGGCATACATGTGTGTATATCTGGATTGACAGGAAATGTCACATGTTACACCAGCATTAATAATTTTTAACAAAACAAAAAGAAACTTTGCAGGATCTAAAGTACAGTGGTTGTATAATTCGATGTGTTTCTTGAGTCATTTAAAGAAAACAAATACAACAGCAACAACATAACAATATTAGCTGAAAGGCCCCATGTTGCAAAAAGGGAGATTTCCATGTCTTATTCATTGTAAAGCAGGTCAAAGTTTTATATACAGTGGGTACGGAAAGTATTCAGACCCCCTTAAATTTTTTACTCTTTGTCAAATTGCAGCCATGTGCTAAAATCATTTAAGTTCATTTTTTTTCCTTTTAATGTACACACAGCACCCCATATTGACAGAAAAACACAGAATTGTAGACATTTTTACAGATTTATTAAAAAAGAAAAACTGAAATATCACATGGACATAAGTATTCAGACCCTTTGCTGTGACACTTGTATATTTACCTCAGGTACTGTCCATTTCTTCTGATCATCCATGAGATGGTTCTACACCTTCATTGGAGTCCAGCTGTGTTTAATTCTAATGATTGGACTTGATTAAGGAAGCCACACACCTGTCTATATAAGACCTTACAGCTCACAGTGCATGTCAGAGCAGATGAGAATCATGAGGTCGAAGGAACTGCCTGAAGAGCTCAGAGACAGAATTGTGGCAAGGCACAGATCTGGCCATGGATACAAAAATTCTGCTGCACTTAAAGTTCCAAGAGCACAGTGGCCTCCATAATCCTTAAATGGAAGACGTATGGGATGACAAGAACTCTTCCAAGAGCTGGCCGTCCAACCAAACTGAGCAATCGGGGGAGAAGAGCCTTGGTGAGAGAGGTAAAGAAGAACCCAAAGATCACAGTGGCTGAACTCCAGAGATCAGTGAGGAGATGGGAGAAAGTTCAAGAAAGTCAACCATCACTGCAGCCCTCCACCAGTCAGGGCTTTATGGCAGAGTGGCCCGACGGAAGCCTCTCCTCAGAGTAAGACACATGAAAGCCGCATAGAATTTGCCAACACATGAAGGACTCCCAGACTATGATAAATAAGATTCCTGGTCTGATGAGACAAAGATGAACTTTTTGGCCTTAATTCTAAGCGGTATGTGTGGAGAAAACCAGGCACCGCTCATCACCTGCCCAACACCATCCCTACAGTCAAGTGTGGTGGTGGGAGCATCATGCTGTGGGGGTGTTTTGCAGCTGCAGGGACAGGACGACTGGTTGCAATTGAAGGAAAGATGAATGCGGCCAAGTACAGAGATATCCTGGACGAAAACTTTTCCAGAGTGCTATGGACCTCAGACTGGGCCGACGGTTCACCTTCCAACAAGACAATGACCCTAAGCACACAGCTAAAATGACGAAGGAGTGGCTTCGGAACAACTCTGACTGTTCTTGAATGGCCCAGCCAGAGCCCTGACTTGAACCCAATTGAGCATCTCTGGAGAGACCTCAAAATGGCTGTCCACCAACGTTCACCATCCAACCTGACAGAACTGGAGAGGATCTGCAAGGAGGAATGGCAGAGGATCCCCAAATCCAGGTGTGAAAAACTAGTTGCATCATTCCCAAGAAGACTCACGGCTGTATTAGCTCAAAAGGGTGCTTCCACTCAATACTGAGCAAAGGGTCTGAATACTTATGTCCATGTGATATTTCAGTTTTTCTTTTT
>OMLP01000043.1:0-47163 GCA_900302685.1 Spondyliosoma cantharus | reverse complement strand
TTTTTCGTGATCGAATAAATGTTACTAACACTATGACTGTAACTTCTGTTATGACCAAATTATTGCCAAATTGATATAAAAAAAAAGACTAAAATGCATGCACGTATTAGAATGTCCAGTTTACTAATAAGCAACAACAACAACAACAGTACTAAATATATAAAAATACTAATATATTAGTATTAGTATTATTTTATGCATTACTGTAGACCAGGGTTGTAAACAGTATCTATAGTCATATTTGGCTAAAAGTAAATATATCGTCACCTTTATGAATATCAACTGAGGCAAAGAATTACAGTAGCTGGTATTACATGCAGTTAAGTATCGAAAGCAATTTACTGCCAATAAAGGCACTTACGTATCAGTATAAATTAGGGGTAAAAAGGAGAATACCAGCTTCCAAAATGGAGTGAGAATGTAAAGTAAAAGAAAATACACAAGTAAAGTACAAGTACCTCAGAATTGTACTTAATTAGAGTTATTGGGTAAATGTACTACATTCCATCACTGCTGTACACTAATAAGAACTAACTAATAAGAAGTTGATGGTGGTGAGCATGGCGCTGCATGTGCTGCAGGTGAACCATGATCGCCATCTTGCGGCTAAACGCGGAAGTACAAGAAGCAAGAACCTTGAGAGAAGTCCCACTCTGACAGTATTTTGAAGTACCACTGCGGTCAGGTAGTCTAAGGCCGTCCATAACAGATAAATATACTTTATATACTAAATTTAGATTCTATAAAAGAACGGAAGCACTGATGCTGCTTGATACATATATACCTGATAAATGTTATCATTATTATATATATAATTTGTACAATATTATGTTCATATGTGTATAAGAGTTTATTCTATTCTATTTCTTACCTTTCAATTATATTATTTATTTTTTACTATTGTAAAAATGTACTGTTTTTAAATACTACTGTCCTTTGGCTGCTGTGGCAAACAAATTTCAAAAGGAATACTGAATCTGATGCTGATATATTTTCTTATGTGTGAGCCATCGCTTTCCATAGACAATCTGCTGTAACGGAAATTGATGTGGTGCCGGTGTCCTAGCAACCGCGAACGGTTGTCCACCTGCTTCGTTGAAGACACTAAAGTCCTTGAAAGTCCCTCTGCTGTTAACATTGAGCGAGCATACCCTACATTAATTCGACTCTGTTTTTTAAACAAAGGTGGCACAATCAGTGGCACGTTTAACGAGAAGTAATTACCGTTTTATTAGCTAGCTGCAGCACACCACAAACACGGTTTGGTCTTTCAGGAGCAGAGCTGATGATTGAGAAGCTCAGTCTGACTTGCGATGGACGGCTGTCACACCGACAGCTCGCATGTTGTCACTCTTATTGTGGCCTGCCACTGGATGGCAAGGACATGCTGATTTACAGCAATGTCGACAAAAAGCTGGAGGTTTGTTTAAGTTTTGTTTACTGTTAGTTGTGTACAGAAAACACCCTTCGACTTACTAACGTCAATTAGCTAGCCAGCGTTAGCTAACGTTACTTAGGCTGTGTGCAAGTGCAATTAACATTGAAGGTTTAACTTTTCTAACCACACTGACATTTCTTTGTAATGTGAGTATTAATGTATTTAGTATCTGAGAATTTTGCCCATAGCCTGTTTTGTGTGGGGTCATTATTATCAATGTGTCATAGAAAATGGGCTACAATAAGGTAAGACAAAATAATATCTTACAATGTAGTAATATAATTTCTATAGCTCGATATTTTAAGGTGGGGAAAGAAATTGTGATCTGTCAATTACAATTTTGTGTTTAATTGTAATCAAACTCATGTATGTAGTTTAGCTTATTAATTTTGTAGGCTAATACAAGGGAAATGTTGTATAGAGTGATGTTATAATGTATGTATTTCACTAGAGTCTAAATGTTTGTCCAAAGCCACTGCTGCTCACAGGCCACCATGGTGAGATCAGTGCCATGACTTTTGGAAAAGGTAGCAGACCTGTGCTCCTCTGCTCTGCCTCTGCTGACTATATCATCGTCTGGGATATTGAATTGTGCCAGAAGAGGACACAGGAGGGTAAGGAAACAGCTCTGTGTGTGCGCTCATGTGCACAGCCGTGCACTTGGTCCCTTGGTTGAATTTTGTTCTGTTGTATCCAACATTGGCTAGTCTAAATCAATGTTGTTTAGTGTTTTGTTGTTCCAATCTTAACAAGCCTGCCACCTAGTGAAATGTTACCATAACAGGTCGGCCTCATTGATTTGTGTGCAGGTAAAGTTGCGGCAGGAACAGTTATTGGGACTTCACTGGGTGAAGTCGTTCATCTTGCATTCTGTTTATCTGATGAACGAATGGCTGCGTGCTCGGGAGCAACTGTGTATGTTCTGAGCTCAAAGGTACACGATAATGCAAATTTTCACAATTTCACTTGGTGCTCAATCTTACTTACAAATACTGTACTTTGTTGTACTCTATGAATTATTTTAGCAGTAGCATCAAAAGTCATCTCTTTATTTTATCCAAGTTTCATTGTTGTTTTCCACATCAGAGACCTGAAGTAATCTCTACTTTGACAAGCCACCTCGGGCCCTTAACATCAGCAGAGTTCTGTCCCTGGAATAAAGACATTCTTGTCACCACATCAGAGGATCGCACTTTTAAGGTTCCGCTTGATATTCACAAATGACGGAGTCAAAAATGATCACGCTTTTTATTCTAGTACAGTGATGAAAAAATAATATACACACCATAGTAACTGTAAAGGTCTTTGCCTGGTCTCTTTACAGGTGTGGGACTTAAAAACTGAGACTGTTTGCTACCAGTCTTTTGTGCTTTCAGGTGAGAAATTAGTTTTGTTGGATCAAATTCATTTCCCTGCCCACAATAACAGGAACATAAAGTCCTGAATTCCCTAGATTTGAATAGCAGTGGTGGTAAAATTGTATGTACAAATTGGACCTATAACAAATCTAACTCTATTAGTATATGAATTAGCAACGATTATTCAAATATAGGTGTCCAGACTTATCTTTAAGTACTGGTAAGACTCAAATTCAAGCACTTTAAATTTACGATTAAGAAATAATAAGTAATACATTTTAAATGTAATTTTTTGCACAGTTACATCAGTACAGAGCCTTGCAACATGCTTGTAAACATCACATTGTCTGACAACTTATCTAAAACAAATTCTTTAATTCTTTAGCCTCTCCACTACTCAGTGTGCTCTTCCTGGAGGAGAACAGGCACCTTATCACCGGCTCAACTGATGGACAGGTAAGTGACTGAGGGACAGAACTTTAAACAGAGTAATGACACACTGAAAATTGTAACACACTTACATCTGTTGGTTTAGGTGTGGTGTTTTTCTCTACCTGATGACCACAAGTGTCACCTAGTGACCAAAATGGACCTTCAGAAGATGGAAAAAAGGCATCAAATGCACCAACAGACTGTTAGCTATCTAACAGGTGATGTTGATAGATAACATCTGTTTTGATCAAATCCCTTTTCACTAATTCTATACCTCTTTTCAGCTGCCCAACTGAAAGATACAGTTGATTCATATTCATTATTATTTCTTTCTTTCTTATTAATTTCTTTCTTTCTTTCTTTCTTTGCAGAACATTCAGCTGTGGATAAAGTGGAGACTTCAAAGCCTGTCCTCAAAATGGTTTCATGTAGCTCACTCACTGACACCAAAGGTGTGCATGAAAAGTAAGTGAATGATAGCACTGAGTGAAAGAGTGAAATGTTTTTATCTGCTGTTTTGTGATTATATTTGAATTAATTGTGCAGCTGTATTACATTGATGATCTTTTTAATGCTGTCTAACATCCAGGAGCATGTCCTGGTAAATTGGTAGATATAGATAAGTAATTATAAGATGGATGGATGGATAGATAGAGGGTCGGCTCTTAAAACTGTTAACTTCCTTCATTAGTCACAGTAAATGACGAGGTCCAAGGTGGACTTGACTGTTCTCACTCTCAGGTGCTTAAAGTGAATTGATGGGCCTTCTCTTTATGACCTCACCATGATGGAGAACTGCTTTACTTCATTTGTGACTAGGAATCTTCCTGTTGAAGCGGGACATGATACTTTCAACACTGTGTATATTCTCAGAGACACAAAGACAAGGTATAGATTGCATGTGATACAGGAAAATATTACAGACGTGGTTCAATCACAGTTGTCATGAAAAAGAAGAACAAATAGCTACACATTTCTGCCATTAACACCATATAGATGTCTGACTGTCATAGAAGCCTGGAAAAAATGGCACATCTTTACGGGCTAATTGCTGCACGTGTCCACACAGTCACAGGAAACTTCACACATCACAGGAAGCTTTGCCACCTCATAGCATAAACTGTTTCAGGCTGTTTAAACATTTGATGTTATGACAGGAAGCAGGCACTTAGAGAGCACAGACGTAACTCTCTGTGTATTTTCTGAACCACTGGAATGAAATGGACATTGATTCCTCTTTGCTCTAAGCAAAGCACATGATCTCAGAGCCACATCATTGGCTTGACCCAAACAGACGCTTATGTGTAACAATCTAGTTCAACTGTATGATGTCTTTGTGCAACCACTGTTTTACTGGCCTCCATCTGATGAGCTTTAAAGATAAAACAATTTTGCAAAGGTGTATTATGGGATAAGTATGCATGTGTAGAATTGGAAATTTAGACGTTGGCGCCCCCCACTGGTATAATCAAAAAAGACATTTTGGCATACGGGCATTAACACTGCAAAATCTTATGCAAACCTTCAGAAGAATTCGAACGATGCAATAATCACATAAATCATACATTTTTTTGCACGTAAAAGCTGTCATTAAAGCTATCAACATGTCAGGCACGAACACAATGATGCATTAAAATGTAAAACTTCTCTAACAAAAACAGCATGTGGCTAAGTGCAAGAAGTGGAACCATCAGACTCAACTTCTTCTCTCTACTCTGTGTGGCAGTAGTTTCCATCTCGCTGGGTGTGTAAAGTTTAGACTACATGAAGTCAAAAGGAAACTTGAATAAAAACCTATAGTCCTATGGTGTGCATGGCTTGCCACTTCATCACATCAGTGTGTTTTTCTTTAGTGTGAGGTTACACCGTCTTTCCTCAAATGATCTGAGAAAATGCTTTTATGGGAAATCCTGTAACACAGTTTTTCCATATGTCTCTGTGGGCCCCTGCAGGAACAACAGCTGGTTATGTATTGGAAGCTCTGATGGCCTGTATGTGGTGGATCTGGCTACCTCAGAACTCTTAACAGTTCTATATTTCAAAGGTAGGCTGGTGGTTGTGTGATAGTCATATGTTTTTGCTTTTACCATTTTAAGATTATCTTTCTTTTTAAGGAACATTATGATTGATTTTCAAATTCCAAAGGGATTTGGTACTGCTTTTTTTCCATATCCTTTCTGCTTTGCTGTAGCAGTTCATCTCAGCAAAATCTTTTGTTTACTTATTTAAGGCCGGTTCTTGGAGTACCATAAGTAAGATGAATAAGTCTTAATCCGTCAGTCCTGCCAACACTGCATTTCAGCTTCCTGCTTGGTGTGTCAACAGTAGCTAGTCACCGACCCAAATAGGTAGCCCTGCTGTAATGCTCTCACTGAGTGGACCATTTGTTTTCTCATTACTCAGTTGATTTCTATGCATAATGTAAAGCAACTAATACATATGAACTGAAAATTGAATGTGTCCAAAACTCATGACTGATCTTCATTATTTTAGATTACCACAGCCTGAGCATCACACTGGCCGGGTCGTGGTCAATCTCTTCAGGGTGGGATAACTCTGTGAGTAATTCCAATAACATCTTGACCAAACCAAAATATAGTTTTGACTGCATTGCTTGTAATCAATCCGCAATCAGCGTTTTCTCATTTAGAAATGATCTTTTGATTCAGACTACTTGCTGAAGAATGTGCATTCTTGCATGCTTTTGTCCTTACTCGTCAATCTTGTGTTTATATGATAATAAATATTTAGCTACTGAATTAATGAAAATTTCTGTCCCTCTATATTATGAACCTTTGAAATCAATCCCTGTTAAGTAAGTGGATGTTGTGGAGTGTTTCCTGTACTTCTTGTGACTCTCTTAGGTGTTCCTGTATTCATTTTATCATACTGCAAACTATGTTTTCATAGTACATTCCAGGGTTATGTGAAACATATGTTAGCCACGAAGATACTGTACATTATCTATTTCTTGTTTTAAAGGCAATTATGGCCTCATTGAATTATTTTGACATTAACTAATTCTTGAATTCCTTGTCACACAGATGGTGTTTTTAGTGAGCTCTTTGTTTACTCCATGCGTGGTCCTGATGGAGTTATGTCTGTCTGAGCTAGGGAGGAACTGGGCTTGTGGTGAAGGCTTGTCTGTGTACCCAAGGTAAACCTGGAGTGAAAGGAAAATCCTTAGTGATGCTGCAGTACGTTGACCAAGGACAAATCGTCCTTTTTACTTGCTCCCTTCAATAAAAAATCTAAGTAATAAATCAGCTCCATTGGCAAAAGTGTAGACCTTTCTCCGCAATAGCACAATCTTAAATACGCAGGGGCTGAATGCCAAGTTAAGAACTACCTGCTAAATGCAGTAGTATCCTGTATATCTCAGCTGCTTGTACAATAAATAATATGCTATTATGTGTTTCTATGTCATGAAAAACTCAGAAATAAGAGAAAACAACGGCTTTTCTGTAGTTTACATAATCATTTTGTTTCCGTCTGGATCTGCTGTGCTCAGAGAACGACTAAACTGAAATGTTTTTATATGTCTAAGCTCTTAAATCTGCATAACTTAATAAAGCTCCCTGTACTGGATGTACTCCTAATCCAGAAAATCATACTTATTACTCTCACAATAACTTTGCTTTAATAATGCCAAAGATTGAGAATTGTCCTCTGGGGAAGGAGTGAAATTCATTCAGGTATTAGCTGTACCTCCATAAATGATTATTTAGCAAAATCCAGCAGCACCAATAAACAGCAATGAATTGAATAATATCAAATGTTATGTGTTTTTCAACTTTAACAAATTTGCAGCTTTTCAGCCAAAGCGTAATCATGTCAGCTTGTTAAAAGCTGCAAAATATACTGCAGCTTTAGACATGTTGCTTTCTCTCAGACACTGGTCACCTGACCTCACTAACAGTGCGACATATGAGTGGGGTCTGTTATTCAGATGGCCTCCTGCCTGTAACTCCCTCTGACTCTTACATTTCCATATTAACTTGGCCTATTATAACCATTCTTGCCATCTGGATTTTCATGAGTCAGCAATATTATGGTACTGAGAATTAGAAAGACTAATAATCCTAATGGAAAATGCTGTGCTCCTTCATTTCCAGTAACTCTTCTCTCCCCGTTTCCACCCTCCCTTGTTTTCAGTTCTCCTCTGCTGCCTGAATCTCCTCTGAATGCTGCATTCAAGAAGAAGGAGCCTAATCTTCCGAAAAAGAAAGGTCAGCATGCCTGTCGTTGTCGTCACACTAACTCAGCTCTCACTTATCCTCATGTACTAAAAAAGGAGCTACTGCTGTTTGATGACTCTTGGTTTTAAAAGTCTGACCCATTTTATCGTTCACTCCATGTCTGGCCTGTTGGCTGTTTTGCTTGGACCCAGATGGTTCTCTTAAATTTTACTTATTGTAGGTTTGTAGAAAGCCTGTTAGGCTATTAGAGGAGCTACTGAGAACCTCCTTATTATCTGTAAATCTGTAAATATTCCATTTGTTGCCTTTTAGAGGATGTTGATGTGCTATTGATCATAAGATTTCCTTCAGTTTTCATTTGCCACATAGGCAGGTACTTCAAATTATGCAACAGTAAAAGTAAAACACAGACTGATAAATTCTCACTAATTTAAAATTCTTGCAGTGGTGGATTCCGAGGTAAAGCGAGCCTATTTGTGGTTCTTGGGTATATCATTAGGATTTGGCAGCTTGAAACTATTTTGCAGGAGACCTACATTACAGTATACTGTGGTTTAAATGTTGCTCTTACAGAGGGTTAGCGCTGAGAAAGCCAGTATTCACCAGACTCCCCACAGCGAGTGAAGGGAGCTGCCAGTGCCAGACTATGTAGGAGATCTTCAGGGGAGTGTAGAGGTGCTGCGTGACTGCAATGTCAGACCGAAAAACCACAAAGATTTACAGACTAGTCAAACCCGCCATGCTGCCCCCCATGTGTCTCTGTATTCTTAAGGATATCTGCAGAATTGTATACAAATTACACCATAAACCTCTGAGACTGCAGCTGTAAAGGAAAAGTGTAAGCCTGGCACAAGTCTGACAGAGCCCTTTTAAAAGAACAATGAGTGCAGATTAGATATCTGCTGTCGTGTCAAACTGCCATGTAACATAATCGTGAAGTGAAACAGGACTGTTGGCTTATTGAGATGATGATAATCAGATGCCTATAATTGGAGTATGATGTCACCGGTCTGAAGTGTAGCTGCCTGGATTAAGTTGTTTTATAGGTACGGTATCAGGGGACTACTAATGCTGCACTTAGTGTTGAATTGCATGTTAAAAACTCTCTTTGAAATAGTTTATGTAGAGAGTGATCAAATATTACCTGGAAAGCAGCTAGATTCACAAGATTACGTAATGATCTGATATCGTAAATCTGTCTTGCCAGGCTTAGTGTCAGTTGTTAGCGTAGATCTTGCAATAGCATCTGTTATATCAGAATTCACTTAAAAAAGAGCAAAGCACAACACTAAAGACTTTTCTCTATTGAAAAGAGATTTTCATTCTTATCTCAACTGGCTCCCGCAAGTTTGATTTACCAGTGGGCTTTGTTTGTTATTCTATGCATTAGGGCTCATTCAGTTAAGAGGCAGTTGGTCAGCTGGACCCAGGTCTGCTGGTGCTCTGTTTTTCCACCACAGCCACACCTCCACATGACTGTTCAAAGCAGCACAATGGCTGAAGCTGTAGCAGGAGTATGGTGTTCCAATAGTGCTAACTGCTAATATTTACAGATAAAGAAACAAGAATCGTATTCCGTATGTTACTCACAATTGAAGTAACATTTTCAGTAAGTACTTTTCTAGTCAACTGGTTATTTTGATGACTACTTTTACTTCTACTTAAGTAATTGTTTTTGAGAAGTAACAGTACTTGGGTACAGTTTTTGGCCACTCTACTGACCTCTACTTATTGTAACATTAAAATAAAATACTGATTACTTTTTTTTCTTTGTCAGGAACTTGTTACTCAATAGAAAAATGGTTCTCTAATTTCTTCAAATGGAGACACAGGCTTTGATTTATGTAAATAAAGCTCAGTGCTCATCTAAAATATAATGTTAATGACTACTGCAAGCCTACTGCCTACTTTGACATGACACAGAGCATTAAGCATCAATGTCAGCTTTATTCTTTAGAGCTCCTTTGCTAGTTTTGGATAGAGTGAGATGGGAAAAACAGATAACTGTGCGGCCTTGACTGGTCCATTTTGAATGAAAGAGAAAAGTGTTTCGTGCCTCTCACTATTGTTCCATTCGTCACTGCTGTACAGCAACTACAGTACAAAGTGCCTCCTGTTCACATCTAGCTCTCTATTAAAGTTTGATATTGTGGTTAGTGTTTTATCCGCATAGCTACATGTAGTATCACATTCTTTGTCCTCTTTGTACATTTCCCTCCAGTGTGCTACACATATGTTCCACACATTCTTCAGATGTAACATGATTTCAATTGCTGTCAGACCCTTAGTTTGACTCCATATTCATAATTCCTGTCAGTCTTTGGTTACTGCACCACTGATACCTTTTTATTTCTGCGTTCGCTTCTTTCACCTAGTGTGTGCCCCACTTTTCACAAGTCAGTAAGGCAATAACTCATACCAGAGAGTCTGGTTACAGTCAGTATAATATCTTGGAGACATATATAGCTGCTACGGTGAATACACTTTTAGAAGCTTGAATTATTTTGTATTTTTCTTGGGTCAATTTCAACAGCTAACTCAGAGGGAGGTCTGAGTATGTGTCTCCTGTCCTCTGACTAAGCACAAGAATAAGTGTATTATCGGCTGGCCTGAGTCTTGTGCCTTCCATTGCAGGCAAACCAAACTGTAAAAAGAATCATTGTCACTTCTTTAAATCACTGAACCTAAAAATGTACCTAACATCCCAGAGGTGCAGATCCAAACACAGCAGATAACTGACCTCAAGAACTGTGTATCTGCAGGCAAACCTTACCATAACGGTTATCATTTATTGCTTTTTTTGTGTCCGAAGCTAAACATCCAACATTTGAACAGACTGAAGAATTACGAAACCGCATTACTGTGATGGTTAAGAGAGATTAGACTAAGTCTGACATAATGAGGGTAAGAGCCGTAAATGGAGCACCGCTGTGATTTTACGCGGATATGACTCGACTTGGAAATTTGTCTGAAACTCTCACTTTTGCTTCAAATAATACTAAGTCTCAAGTCAGCGTAAATTATGAGATTTTTACTGCCTCATAAAACTAAATGACCATTATATATCAGCAGGGGGTCAATAGGGCTGCTGAGCAAAATGCCAAGTGATTGTGTCGCCAGGTAATTAGATCTCTGGCCTTAAATGCCTTGTTCCTGCATATAATCTTTGCTGGATCAAAAGCTCCTCATACATCACCTCCCACACAACACAGTGGAGAAATGAAGGACGGTGCTACATGTGAGCGACCAGTGTCACCAGACCTGCAATAGCACATGTGTTATTTACATCTTTGCCGATTGATACCGTACAATACCAATTTGACCTAAGCTAGATACCAGGTTAATAAAGCTGTTGCAGCGGCGCACAGGTAGTCGAGTGGTTAGAGCACATGCCACATATGCAGCGGACCCCGGTTCGAACCCCGGCTAGACGACCTTTGCTGCATGTCACACCCCCTCTCTCTAACCCATTTTCCTGTCTATCCGCTGTCATAGATAAAGGTGTCTATACCTGAAAAAAATCTAAGAAAAAAAAAAAAAGCTGTTGCGGAGTTGAACTGAGAAAGTAAGACTATTGCTTTGATAGAAGCAAGACAGCATGAAAAGTATCAGCAGCAATATCCTTTGAGGCTGAACGGATAAAGAAACAACATGTACCACGAAAGAACTCAAATTTCAATTCAAAATCCAAGGAAAAGGGTAATTGTTCAGTGGTTTTCAAGTGTATTCAACAGGAAAATCCTTCAAGCCAAACCTGGAGTGAACATTGGCACTGCTGATCAAAGATGAAAAGCACTCCCCGATAAGAGAGGATCAAAAAGAGATCCAGATGTTCTTCTCTTTGACTTTGACTGGTTGGTTTCACTTGCATACAATTTATCAATGTGTTGGGACTGTGCCTGAGTCAGACAAGAGCCTAAGCAGGACAACTTATATTACCTAGCATGCAAACATTGCATAAATCACAGTCAGGGGAGTTTGTGTAGCTGTTGTGCAAGTTTAATGATAATTTAATCTAAAGTACTTTTCACGCTGCACTTAGCCCCAGGCTAAGAAAGGCTTCACACAGGCACAGTCTTGGCACATTCCGAAGTGTGCTAAACCCAACTTTACCCTAGGGCTCAGTTGCCCGTCTCCAGAGCAGGGTTAGCCTGAGTTTGTGGGGTTATCCCCGGTAAATCTGATAACACAAGGCTAAAAGGTCTCAGGGTCAAACAAGACTAAAGAGAAGTAGTTATTAAGTCATCATTCTGGCACTGTTAACATTAGTCATGTGTTCATGACTAATGTTAACAGTGCTAGTAGAAGTGCAGTGTGATTTGTATAGCCCAGGGTTATCCCAGGGTCAACTCTAAGCCTGGGGCTAAGGATAGCCTTGGGCTAAATATATGCAGTGTGATAAGCCCTTTGATTATTTATAAATAGTGGTACATCTCTTTTACAGGTTTTATTTTGGTAGTATAAAGTTATTACCCATAGGTTTGCTAGCAGTTATTGACTGTTATCAGATTTCCTTTTTGAAAATGTTTAAACATAATTCAAATGCCATCTCTCATGTTGTCATATAGAAGATAAGCTACTGCTGTAAACAAACCAATGTGACTTGATTGGACAAAACCACAAATCTATCTGTGTTTTTCATTTCCATGTTAAACAACAGTCCATCAATAAACCGCAGTACCTTTGAAAGTGAATTACCATCAACTAAAAGGTATATAGCTGTGTAATATGTACATGTATTATTGCATGGAAAGAAATTAAAGAGCTGTGTAATGCTAGTCAACTAAATTAATTGATGAATTAATGTCTGAGAAATCCTGGGGAGATTACATTCCCATTGGTTAATTTCTGCTCAGATGATAAAGTAAGATTGAATTCAAGTCAAGGCTGTAAAAATATGTGTGTATATTTTGCTCTGATACAACTTATGTCCAAAGTTACTGCCCAGAGATTATGCGACTTTTTCTTACTTTGCCTGTTATTTGACAGGAGAGCAGTTCTTGGACAGCCTCACACATTTTAATGGTTGTGGAAAAAGTGAGCTCATTGTAATATAGTAAAGCCACTGACAGTGAACAGGGAGCAGAGTGAACCATCCCACGGTTTTTGGCTGATGTGTTTAATGCTCACAGCACGGAGTGGTCTCCTAATCGTATTGTATCTTCCTTTCCTATACCCATTAGACAGTATAATGAGTAGTTCCATCCTAATTATGGAAAATAATGAACAGAAGTATTTTATTCTTTTAGAACTTGGAACTCTTTCTTTTTAGTATCTTTATTCTATGGTTTGGGAATTCATAATGTCATTAAGTACTTGTGTTTGTCAGTCTGTGTCTAATGGCCCACCTTATTTTAGGGGGAATAAAGGAGCAGCCTCTGGTTTTCCATTCAAAAGTGAGATCGTCTGGATATACCAGTGCCCCAAGGTATGTTCACTTTGCCTAATAGAAAATCAAATTACATATTATTATATATTATTACATTATTATTATTACATTACTAATATTTTGATTTCAGTATTTCCCAGGACTCCCTTTATTAAAATGTATCACACATATTACTCTTAAACACTCAAGATGAAATGTATCCACAAAATTCCCACCATCCTAGCACTTGACTTGTACAGGAAACTTTACACTAAGGTTAGTTAGGTCAGGTTAATGGGGTAGAAAAGTGACCTTCTAGGATGTTTTCTGCCACCCCAAAACATAGCTGGTAAGTGTGCTCCTCTCAGTGACATCACTGGAGGCAATTCATCAGATTACATGCGGCTACCTCTGCAGACACAAACGGTTTTATACTAAGTTTTTAACAGATGTACTTATACTCACGACCTGTCAGCACACTTTTAATGTGTAAAAGTGCTGGAGTTCCCCTTTAAGAAAGGCACCTTGATGTGTCAAGCAAACTCTCCAGACCCCTCTCATGACATTACATTCAGTTTTTTGTTTGTTCTTGATTTTTTCAGAAGAATTATGTTTTCACCTAAAACAAATATTCAGAAGAAGCCTTCCTCGAAAAAAGCTACCAAAAATACGTAAGCAGTCCCTTCATTTTTAAATACAATGTATTCTAAAGTTATTGTTGAAATAAATACTAATGTTCTTCTCTTTGTGTGATTTAGGGGTTTTCTCCTTAGCGATTATCCAGCAGACAGTGCAGCACCAACTATTCCACACAGTCATCTGAGCACTGGCAACAAACCAGTCTACTGCTTTCAGTATTCCGGTGAGACTGATTTGCTGCTGCAACACACAAAACATAATATAATCATGTTTGTGGTTTAAGTTAAAAAAATCATTATATATTACATTCTTCTCAAAGACAACAAATCAATAGTGAGTACAGAAACTCAGGCAAAGTAGTTATACAAAGAAATGTGGTTTACATTGAGAAATGGAGACCATACATTTTGCACTAATAGAGATTTACCGATGGACATTTTGACTTGATTTACAATAAATGTCTTTGCAACTGCACATTTCAGGTACCACAGTAGTCTTTCGTATCCCTTAAAACTAGGTAGATCCTGGTTATGTCTGTGTAATCACATCAAAATTATTCTGAGCTCTCAGTTTTTCACCCAAAGCCCGGTGTCAGGACCTCAGCATATTCTTCCATGATACTTCAAAAGAAGTGAAGTCTTTTTACATACAATGCCTATTGAAACTTGGATTTTTAGATATTTTGTCAGAAGTAAGAGTGTTCTGAGCCTTGCTATGTAAACACAAAAGCCTCATACTGCATTGAGTTTTTTTTCCATCCTCCACTGGAAGGGTGAATTAAGGTTAAACAATAATGTTGTGATTTTTGATGACATAACAGGTCATTGTTATTGTTACAGAATTATATTACACTTCAGTATTGGTCCTGTTTCTGACAAAACACAAAAAAATGCTTTCATATATTTGATATATATTCAGCTGTTGACTGAAAAATCCTCATAAAAGGATTCTGTGGTTCTTTGTCTCTCCCAGGTGACGGGAAACAAATCCTGTGTGGTCTTGGAGACAGCTCGGTGTTATTGTACAAGTCCTCCCTCACTGGAAATCCAACTGTCTACACAGGTGCATGACCTTGAATATGCATTAAAAGCTTGCTCATTATTTAGGTATTTGCCCTCTGTGAAATAGGTGTTTTTGTCAGCAGTGCAGTTGAACGTTATTATTTTTCATTGACTCCTCACAAATAATACTCACATTTTAGGGCTATTTTAGGTTAAGATCTTATGATGTTTTTATGAGACAAGGAGTATGTTAAGAAAAGGTCATCCTCAGCTTGGATTTAGGTCTGCCTTATTTGGGCTATTCCGATTAACATACTTGGAAAATGGATCTATTATGGCTTAAGATGAAAGACTCTAGGACTCCTCCTCAAATCCAAATATTCACTTACTCAGCTATCACTGTCAAAAATGTAGATTAAGAGTTCTCTTTCACCGGAAAAGGGTGGTTTGTTATATTCCAAAGCAAGAAATTGGTACATTCTGTCTTTGTTTTTGTCAGACAGTAAAACCAAGGTGATGGCAGAAAAAGAAAGATGAAAGAGCACATTGTCCTTTGAATGCAGCTGTTTTTGAACTTACTGACACAGTATTGAAGTTTCAGTATCACTCAGAGCAGTCATTCTGTCTGCCATCACACTGCCACTCAGCACTGACAGGTACAGAGAGGATTCCATGCATGTCAAGCATCTGTTTCATACTTGATGGCTTTTGTGCAGCGGGGAACACAGTCTCCATAGGGGGGCAGCAGAGATAAGAGGACAGAAGTTGAGGTGACCAGTGGGTCACCGAGAGCCTCTTCTCTTCACTCTGCCTGTCTCTCTGAGCCGCACCATAAAAGTAAATGTTGCAGCCACACACTGATTTCCAGGTTGGTTTCGGACCTCTCTTTGTATGCAGGCCATGACAAGCCAGTGAGTAGTGTGAGCTGGAGTCTCAACAGACAGTGTTGGCTGAGTGCGTCAGAAGACCAGTCACTCCGAATCTGGAACCTTGGCAGCGCAGAGCCTGCCATTATCATGGTAAATGTACTGTTCATATACAAACACACACGCTTACTTACTGTACTTTATTCTATTTTATGGATTTCATTCATTCCCAATCACCTTAATCTTAACCATCACCAGTGTCTGAACCTTCACTTACTGATTTTTCTAAGTCTTCACCATAAAAAATTAGTGAAATGAGGAGAAGCCAGAGTGACCTCATACTGCAAAAATCTCCTTGCTGAAGATCTAAAATCTGAAATTGGTTTGGAAAAAAAACTAAATAACTACAGACACATTTGTTTTACTCTCAACCCTGTCTGGTAAGACCACTGTGACTGCTGGAAGGATTTTGCCCCTTATTGCAGTTGTTGTAAATGATGCCACACTTCAATGGCAGTAAAACAGTGGTCGCTTCGGTATCCACAATGTTTAGCTTCATGTTTTCACAGAGAGTCGAAGTCAGGCCCCTGTCAGTGGACCACCATGGGACTTTATTTCATCGCCTTTAAACACTCACCGAAACTCAGAACCGAAACCTTGTAGGGCTGGTCCTGTATATTAGCTAGCTTGCAGAACTAACTAAGTCCTTTCACATAACTGTAAATGTCAATATGAGCAGAATTGTGGTGATTTTCACCATTTTTATAACTTAATCTGTGCCGAGGTGATGGCCTTGTTGGTGTTGGTTGTGCATATTGAGCGAGACGATGTAGTTCAGCAATAAGTTTTACACATGACTAAATGGTATTTTATCATCTTTAGAACAAACTGATACGTTCAGATCCTTTAAATTTACAAGCATCATATGTGTAACTAATGGCACAATTCAAATAGGATCAAAAACATATTTGTAGTGATCGACTACCATACATTTTTTTTTCTGACATATGGTCCCATGAGGCAGACCCCTCTATTGGTTTTCTAGAACATGCTTTCAGGTATAAAGTCTCAGGCTGGGGTTCTATATAAAAAGATGTGTCATGTGTTGAGAGTGATGGAATATGTGCACCATATTATTAAATATGGCAATGCAGGTAAGAGAGGCTATAATTAAGATGATCTAGTTTGTTTTGTCTGTAACTCATTAGAAAGTGCGTCATGGCCACCTTCATTACTTCAGCAGGGAAATTATGTGTAATGTTCAAAGTGTACCTTTGACATATTGATATAAAACTTGCCTAATTCAGTTTTTCCTCCTCTAATGACAATAGCCTAATGGAATTAAAAAAGAGAAAGCCAAATTAATTGTGATGATTGAATGGTGTTTTTCTTGGCTCAAAGATAGTGACTTTGTCATTCAAAGCATCTGCTTGACTCAGAACATCCAAAACTCTGATCGTGTGCAGAGCCTCCTTACTTCATCGGGTATCACATTTAATGGGACAGTCAGAAGTGTGTCTGCTTCCCCCATGCCAAGTTAAAACTCTGGGGTCTCCCCGTAGCTGATGATAACCATCCCTGCTTGCACTACTCAGTGAGATTGTTTGGAGCTTGGCTAGGTCTACAGCCTTTGACTGCTTGGTGTTCTTGTGAAACAACTTGGCAACAAATGCAAGTCTTTTCAGGGACAGGAGCTCAGTTGGGGTTAGCCAGAATTACAAATAGCTTTGCACAGTTAGACTTGAAAACTCTAAAGAAATAGCCTCAAACAAACACATAGTATTCTTACAATTATCGCTGGAAGTATTTAGATGTCAGTTGGTAAATCAGGACAGCCCATCTGTTTGCTTCTTTTACCATTCTTAAGTCCAGCTGTGCATCCTTGAGGTCAAGGAGAAATTTGTGAATGCCTCATACAAAACGCATCTGATAAGGATGTCTATTCTTGAGTTCACTCCCTCCTTCTGTGGAACTGACTTTCTTGGAGTCCCTTTTTCAACATGAAGTGAGAAAGAGAAAAAAATAGTGTTGTGGAGAGCAAACATTCAAGATTTTATGATCCACCATTAATCTTGACATGTTTGTGGGATAACACAGACAGTATAGTATGTGTAGATTATCAATCTACATTTGAGAGTGTTGCATGTGTCATTTCAAGCACTTAAAGTAATAGAGGTGTTCAGGACCTACTATTATAACTTTTTATTGCTTTCAGAAGTCAGCCGTGACTTCACTTTACTTCAGATCACCTCCAGGCAATATGGAGTATATAGTTAGCAAAACTATTCAGGATTTATGAGTTTTCTCTGTTGGCATCAAATACATCGACATACACTGTACACCTTATTAGTTCATTTTATTAGATTAAATTAGTGTCATACTTTTATTGTGTATTTTTTTTAAGAGATAATTTTAATTTGTGTCTCTTTCCCTTCCTCCATTAGGGCAGCAGTGCATTCCCTAAACCCATAAGAAGTGCTCAGTTTTATTACCTCGACAAATTTCTGCTTCTGGGATCTGGACCCTCTTTATGTTTGTATCTGTATAATGTGGACATCACGTGTGACGACATCAAAAGGTAATTATAAGTGATTATTTCACAGATTACTTGATAGTGTTGCATACTGTAAACTAGCGTTTTAGTACACCATACAATGTAAATGTATGGGTTCTTTTTGATGTCAAGCTCAATATCAGTTTTTCAAAATTTTCAAATTCAAATGTTTCTTGACTGTATAAGACATTGTAGTAATGGGGAATCAACAGTAGCATTCTCTGGTAAGGCCTCAAACCATACAATAACTGACAGTATAGTGTTAACGTCATAGTTATTGCATTATTCTATATCTGCTCCTCAAAGTTGGCCTGCCATGAGGTTCGATTTGATCCACCAGATGATTTTAGAGAAGAAAAATGTATTCAGAAAGTAAATATACTAACATGTAATAATAATATAAATCACCGTTTATGCTGTTTTAATTTTGTTAAGCACTTTGCACAGGAAATCAGTCAATTACCCGAACATGGGTTTCTTGTACCATTTTGTATCTTAACAACACAGTACAATAGGTTTTTTTCCTCATGGCCCATGACCCACCATTAAGTTTCAGCTTTGTTTGGGCACCCCTGTTTTATATGATCTCAAAATGTTTTCGTGGACTGTACAAACATCATGGTGATAAAAACAAAAGTGCTTTAATTGTAATATTCTTTTTTCTTTTTTTTTAGTATCTGTTAACTTATCAGAATGGTAAATTGACGGTATTTATATGGTGCTTTTCTACTCTTAGTGACCACTAAAAGCACTTTACAACACAACCGAATTCAGTCATTCACATAAACATTCATAAACTGGTGGCAGGGACTATTATACAAGGTGCCACCTGGTTTAGCAATAGGCATTTATACACACAAAAATATCAATGGAAGAGCCACCATTGATGGCCCAAGAGGAGTAAATTAGGGTTCGGTATCTAGCCAAATGACACTTTGACAGAGTAGAGTGCAAGTGGCTGGGGGTCGAACAACCCACACTGATGAACAACCTCATCCTGAGCCACAGCCGCCCTAACTTCTGTTCCCTGGAAGTCATTGGTGAAATACAGCTGAAGGAAATTCAGTGATTGTGATTATGTCCAGATATCAACAGTTTCTCTATTCATGCTGAATCAACAGAAAATGAGATTGTGTTACGTAATCTCAAACCTCAAACCGCAAAGCTCCACAGTAGGACACACACAGTCTTGTTGGCCCCCTTAACAGTAAAACTGACACATCGGAGGTTACTTGCCTTTCTCAAGAGAAAATTAACAACAGTTTCAGGTTAGAAAGGTCATTTTTCACAGATTTAAACAAATCATCTGCCACTTTTCACCTCCAGTCACTCAGCTGTTGCAATAGATGCATTTGTATTGGGATCCACTATTACAACAACATTGCAATGCAATTTACAATGTATTTTTTCAAAGAATGTAGGCAGCGGGCTTTATACATAAACTAGCTTTGTTGCTAATTTGATGGGGGTCCTGGCTGACACTCATTACCATATAAACTGTTTGACTGTGCACTGTGAGCTTTCAGAGTTTGTTCTGGAGACAGAACCTAATAAAAAGCCTTCATACGCTCTTCTAGCACTGTGTCGTATTTATTCATCTTTCTCCTGTTTAGGTTATAATTTTTATCAAATCATTATCATTGATCATACTTTTTTTCTTCTTAGATATCAGCAACGGAGTGCTGTCAAATTGGCAAGCCGCTTCATGACAGCATCATCAACAGACATCACTGCCTTGTCTGCAATCAGTGATTTCTTTTCTTGTATCCTTTTTCTTGTTATCATTGTTCTTACAGCAGCTACTCCGTATTGATACCGCGGAGGGCAGAGTGAACCTATCCCTTATCTAGTTTTACACAGAGCATCTCGTTGAACCACTTCCATGTTAACCACAGCACATCAGTCTGTGCTTCATAAAGTCTTCACATGTTGCCTCAGGGCTTCCGCTGCTGACTTTATCTGTAAGTCATGTAGGTGTCTTTAATTTTTCAGGAATGTCTGCATTCCAGCCACTCGTTAGGCTTTATAGTGCATTTAGTCTCCAATAAATCCACTGAACTTAGCTGTGTTGTGATGAGTGAGATCCTGTCACGAGTTATTTTGCACCCACGGACTTGGATGTACTTGGGAATTGCAAAATGTTTGCGTGATTTTCTATACAAGTTAGGGATTCGTTTGTGTAAAATGTAAAGCCACATGAAGAGCTTTATAGAGAAGTAAATAGAGAGTTTGTCCCTAATGTGTTTGTGTTGTCCATATGGAGTCAGATATTGTGTCATGAGCTTAAAAGCTTAAAATGTGCAGACTTACAAACAACTGCTGACATTTGAATACTTTTCTACTTTTGCATCGCATTATGGAGCAATAGAAGCTGTCTGCAAAACACAAACTGATGTATTTAGCTCTCTGTTCAACTCAGCACTTGGCCCATGAAGAATGACGGAAAACTGATATTTCTTACATAACCTAATGAATGATGATGATATGTGTTGTTTTCTTAACTTTGGAATGCCGCCCCCCCGTCCAAGAAGAATATTATGAACGCATTGCATGATAAACACTATGGTATTGTGCAGATTGTCCCGTCTATAATTTATAAACAATAAATCTTATTGTTTTTCCTAAAAGCTGTCTCAGACATCGTTCTGGTGTGTGGTTCAGATCGCTCCATACAAGTATTTGACATGAACAAGGGTACAGTTGCCTCAGAAGTGCCTGATGCCCACAGTAGAGCAATCCACTGCGTTACACAGAACAAGGTGAGGCCATGTTAATGTTCCTTTGGAAAAGCAAATTTACCAATTTTGAAAGTTCCTATGTATTGGGGGTTTCACAATTTCTATTTTCAATCCAAATGAGCTTTCAAATTCCTTAATTGAAAAGGCAGCATCAGTCATACCTCCAGCCTCTCCCTCTGTGCTCACTGCCTTACACACATCTGGCGTGTTTCCAAACGAAAAAAAACACTTTAAAAAACACTTAAAAGATTAGACAGAGACAAACAACTGACTGTTACGACCAGAGATCTTTTATTTATTTATTTATTTTGAGAAGAGGGTTTACTCGTAGGGTAAGAACTGAAGAGATAACAGTGCAGGAGATCCTTTATTGATTTTTTTTGGTTAGAGGGTTTACTCGGTACAGGTTTGATAAAACGGAACTGTATAACAAACTGAATTTCTGTCTTTAGTGGATATATTCAGTTTAACAATGCAATTTTAGGTGAATATTTTATCTTTACCCTAGCCTGAAAAAACCTACCAGGACAAAGTCAAACTGTCTGCCAGTGCTGAAAATGGATTTTACATCAATTATCAAATTGAATCATGACCTTTGGATTATTCAAGTATGTCATTTTGAAAATCGTAGTATACATTTAAAAAGGTTGACATTGGAGTAATTGCTTGAATCCTCTTAAATCCTCACTCATGTAAGTTTATTATGCTAACCCTAACCCTGAGTTTTTGTTGTTTGCTTCACAAACTCTTTTCCTCGTTTGTAGTTGGACTGAGACTCATGATAACCTCTAACCTTTATGAATGGATAGAGGCAAACGCGTCACTCCACTGACAGACTGAGTGAAGTCTAGATCTCACCCACACAGCAAAGAATTTGCTTGACTTGCCATCAGTTGGTGGTGTGAGCCCCATCTTCCACTTTACTCTAGAAGGGTCTACTATTTGGCAGATGTTATAGAGTTACATAAAACAGACTATGAGCGGTGCACCGGTTACATAAGGCACAGATTGTCTTCGAGGGAATGAAAGTGTTAGTTTGCGGTGCGAATGAAGGAGGTTGTGGTTGAAAAAAAAAGTGTCATGGTTACCCAAAGGTTTCCATGACAGACAGACAGGATGTGCTATCGTCAGTATCATTCATCTTGCTGAGTTTCTGAATGTAAATCCCTGGTGCATCAGGATTAAGACTGCCATAGGAGATGGCTGGAGGAGATTCCATGCTGGATGATGGCCTTGGAGTAATGCTGTTCCATGATGCAGTCTGGGTTTATGTGGCCTTTCTCCCACATCACTGTCTTGGACCAATGTGGGCTCAATTTGCTGGTGTCTAACAAGCAGACAGCTTAGGCCTGTATCCACATCGATTATAGTGCTATGAGGAATGCAATACTGCATCACTCAAAATGAAACTTTAAATATCAGTGATAAATTCATGCACTCAAGTCTGGGGTTTCTTCACATCATTTACATTTCTGTATAGCTATCATGTTACATTTTTCCAGAGAAATGAGGCGCTGGTTTCTCTCCATATGTAGTTATTTGAATGTTTGATTGTAATAACAGCAAAACCATTAATAGGAATCATAAAAATTACAGTTGACCTCTCCTACAGATAACTTATTATTGTACACAGAAAAGTGTGTATTTGTGCAAAAGAAGAGGATTCTCTGAGTGACCCTGGAGTACTGACTGCATATGTGCATGTTGACCTGTGCATACTTGACACTCAGGCCAGCCTGGATTAGCTGGACACATTGCAGCTAGCGGCATGGATTAAATACATCAACCCATTCAACTGTGATGCACTCTTACACACAGCTGACTCCTTCAGCATAGAGGTGCCTGCTCTTTGTCACGTCAGCTATTGTGGAAAGCCCGCAGCTTGTTGTTTCAGCTTGGCTATTGCGTCAACGTGGGGTCCTCCGCCTGGGCGCCCAAGGGCCTTTGGACGCCCGTTGGGTTAATACCTGCGGATCAGAGGGATTGCCCCTGCCTGGAGACTGCACACATAACATCACTCTTCCCTCCCCGCTCGCTTTCTTGTCTCGATGCAGACCAAACAGCAGGAACTGCAGCATGTGAAGCAGCTTTTCCCACTTCAAATTTCCATCACCTCCTCTGCAAAACTCACCTGGAACTCATCAGAGGAGAGGACTTCTCGGAAAATGGAACTGGAAATGCCCTCTCATACTCCCGTTCTCACACTCTTAATGGAAATCTAAACAAAAAACACCCCCACCGCTGCTCTCTCTCTCTCTTTTGCTCGGTGTGGAAGTCATGTATGGAATTTATCTATAGATGTACAGTGGAAAGTCTACATAGCTGAAGCTATCTGAGGGACATTCAAGATGGAAAATTACACACAAAGACGAACTTACATCAATTATGTTTCCATTCCAGTTTTTTTTTTTCCAGCCTATCCCGAAGGGCTTAGGTTTTATTTAATGTCACCTCCTACGTTAAGGTAGAAACAATGCTACCTGGAATAATAATCATAACATTTGCCAATACAGGATACACATAAAAAAAATTTTTTTTCCAGTGCCTGACAATAAGTGTAGCTGATTTACAGTGTATTTCTGTCAAGTATGTGCTGACTGGTCATTTTAGTTTTTTGTATATGTTTCACAGGGCTCCATGTTCAGCACGCAGGCACCGGATTCATACAACCTCTTCCTCACCAGTGCAGTCACAGATGGTGTGAAGATTTGGGACCTCCGCACACTAAGGTAATATTAATGTAGTCCATTCTATAGGGTTTGTAATGGATGCACTTTTAATTTGAAAATCAGGCCACAAAAGTGTGATAATTTATGTTTGTGTATTCACATTTACAAACTACTGCTTCAGTTTCTTCAGGCTTTTCAGAAGGTGGTTAAAATGCCTAAGCACAACATTGGTGGCCTTACAGTACAGTACTGTAAGGCAACTTAAACTGGTAAAAGACAACGTTTTTGCTTATTATTCCTGAAGTATACACAGATTTCACCGTGTAATGGCTGTAGAAAAGTGACACCATCCACGTAAAGATTGGTTCCCTGTAAACCTCGGTTGAACTATGCTATTCAGTCTGCCAACAGGCTACATTTTTCTCACAGAAAAAAAGATTGCATGCGCATCCAGTGTTTTGTCAAAGTCTGGCCCCCATTATTATATTTGTTTCCCCTGACCACTGGGGCTTGAGACAGTTCAAAATGGACATCCTTTATACCAGATCAGCAAGTTACAAAATCGGCCTGCTTATTAAAACAACCGGGTGTTTTGACTGCCTTTTCATAGCACTGAGATCTGGGTTTCTAGGTCAAATCATGATTCTTACAGTTGTTTTTTGCTTTGGACAGTAGCCAGGCTGCTAGCGGAGCCATGTGGGTAACGCTGTGTTTGCGACAGTGGTGCCAACAGTAATAGTTAGTTAGAACTGAAGAAGCCTCTTGGATGAGAGGTGAAACTCATCTTCAAGAACCTGAAACAAGTCCAGTTGCCTATGATACAGCACTTAGAACAGTAATAGGGTAAGGCTGAAGTAAAGTTGTCTATTTCTGCTTTAATTAAAAACAAAAATCCTAATATATTTATATGTACTTTTTTCATGATATTTTGGACACTTGGCTTACAGTACTATCCGTAATGACTAGCAAACAATTCTGAAGTTACTTCTTTGTTGTGAGATAATAGCCTTATGCTATGACTTCAGTAAAGCGTTTGTAATACCTGAATGCAACAAGTTAACATAACATTTTGCCCGTGTCTAATTGCCCAATATCTATGGTTTCTTTCTGTTTCTGACTGAAACCTATTACGTTGATAAATACCTTTTAAGAGACATTTCACCCCAAAATCAAAAATACTTATTTTTCCTCTCACCCACAGAACTATTTATCTGATTGTTTTGGTGTGCGTTGCTGAGTTTTGGAGATATCAGCTGCAGACATGTCTGCCCCCTCTCGAGTATGATAGAAATAGATGACTTAGCTTGTGGTGCTCAAAGCGCTCCCCAAAAAAAACATTTGAAAAACTCAATAGCAAAAGGAAGCGTGCATCACCACTGACCTACCTAATGTTACAACTCAGCCAAGCTGGACTCCAATAGTGTTCACATCCAGTGCTTTCATGAGCACAACAGCCTCTCATCCATGAGTAGTACTTTTGTGTGGAGATAGTGTTGGCAGGGGTAGTTTGGGAGAAAGAAAATTGTTCTTAAATTGAACTGCTCCCAACAAGGTCTGTGGATGATATTGATCGAGCGGGTCATGATCTCTGGAAAGAGACATTCCTGTTGAGTTTGTCAGATGTATTTAAACCAAGTGCCATCGAGTTCCATTATAACCGAGAGAAGGCAGACATCTCTACAGCCGGTATCTCCAAGTCAAGTCAGGTCAGTTTTATTTGTATAGCACCAGTCCACAACCAAAAATTTATCTCATGACACTTTCCAATTGGAGCAGGTCTAGACCAAAACGCAGCGACTTACATGAAAACAATCTAGATGGAGGACAGCACTACAGGTAAGAGGAAAAATTATGTACCTTTGATTTTGGGGTAAACTGTCCCTTTGGTACCCCATCTGTTCTGTGGTTGTTGCAGAGTTGTAATCTCTATCAGGCATCAGATTGGCTGAAGTGTTGCTTCATCAAATCAGTCACAATTACCCAAGAGCAATGCAGTAAATGTTTTAGCACATTAAGGTCACATTAAGAAACCATTATTGTTTTTATTCCTCTGCTGTTCCTAGAAGTGAAAAATTACCTTTTATTCAGATTACATTGACATTTTTTCTTACAGAAACATTCCTCAGTTGATGAGTGAATCGGCAAATGTTCAATTTCCAAAGGACGTAGCTGAGAATGTTTTTCTTTGGCCCTTGGTAGCAGATATCCATATAAGGCAGATCATTCAAATAGGCTCTCTTGGATTTCAACATGTTCTTTTTGGCCCAGTAGAAGGCATTATTGAGTATTTCATTCTTTTCAGTCTGAGACTGCCTTCGTGTTTAACTCCTTATCCCAGACTCTATCAAAATCTTATTGCTATCTGATAAATATTTGTGCCTGGTTTCCAGGTCAACTTCGGGTTCCAAGAGCTGTCATCAAGCTTCCCTCAGCAAATTCAGTTCCTCTGAGGTGAAACATATGGATGCGTGAAAACAATATGTGGACCTTTTTCATTTTGTCAGCCCTGTTAATTTTATTTCCCACTTAGATAAACGTAATGTGTCTGTTTCTGTGGCCAGCACTAACTACAAAAAGATTACCAGTTCCTAAGAATTAACATTTCTTTGTTTTTCCTTTTTATTTGAGGTTTTCAGCTAATGGAGTAATTATGTCTGCTCCAGGTTTTATGTTCATCAGAATCTGTGAATGATATAAATAGGTGTTATAAAAATTCTTGGAACAGTGTGTGGCATGAGTAAATCTTACATAAGGTCTTATGTGACTGCTCTCATGACCAGATTATAGTATTTGCTTTTTCCTCTAAATGGAACAAAACTTCACTTGAATTCTTGAGTGATGATTTCACACATTGTTTGTTCAGGACTTTGACAACAAGAGCATAAAGAAAGTTGTGAAAATAAATCTTAGTGGCATACTGTCTGAGACTCCTGATTGATTGAATTAATGGAAATGTTAGAAGCTAATGGATAATAACTAAACTAAAACTAATGAGAATACTTGAAGTTGAATTTCTGATCATTACAATGAAATCTATCAATGGCAAAATTTCCAGCTGCTGGATTCACTACAGTGCATTCCTCAAAACAAATTTGCTGTATTTGTTATATTTTTCAAAATATCATTTTTCTATGCTTTGAGTACCACAAAGGAAATTCCATTTTCCTAATTATATTGGAAAAGAAAGAGGAAAATATCTCACCAAGCAAAACAATTTGAATGGCTCAATATCCTTAAGGATAGAAATGAAATGTGTCTATTGGGGATTTTTCTGAACTGAACCTTTAAAATATTGAATGGATTTCCTTATTTGTCCTTAATATAAGTGATTATGATGATCTTAATCCAATCGGGAGAAAACATAATTGAGCCAGAACTTAATGCCTTTTCATCAGTCCTAAATTAAACATTAAGTGTGTAGAAGATTGTCTGGCAGGCAGAGAGAGAGAGAGTACTCAGGAAATCAGTGAGACTTGGCACTGTCTCACAAAACCTGAGTGATTAAATAAACAATCGTGTTTAGTTTGACGTCTGCAATTTTATGAGGGTCAGTGCAGTTGTCAAGAAAAATGTAATGAATTGTTTTCCGTTCAGAATCATTAACTGAATTATTTCATGACTAAATGTGCTTTAGTTATAGTACTTATTCAGACAGTATGATTTTTTTGTAAAAAAGTATTCCCCCTTTAAAGAGTTTCATAAGAAATGTAAACCACTGTCTATGTCACAGTTTATTTTTCAAAGCTCCCACCCTCAACTCACCCCTTGTATTTCCAAATTATGTGCTATGTGTGCAAGGTTCCAGTTTAGCATTTCCAGCATTTAGCATAAATCAGACCCACTCAGATACTGATTCTAAAGATAGAGAGAGCAGATGGCGATCTGTTTCTCTTTAGTTCACTGATGTATTCCCCTTAAATCTGGAGGAATTTCCATCATCTGATAATTTATGCATAGCAGTACATTATATACATTGTGTATTTATGTTAAACAATATCAAACAAAGCAAACTTTCACCTGATTTGCACTGACATGGTTAAATTGGGTAATAGACATTGACTACAAATAATGTGCTATGATTAGCATGCTGATTACATTGATGACTGACACTGAATACCCAGGTGGAAGCTGTAACCATATAGGCTCCCATTCAAGAGGATCAGACCCTCCGGTGCAGTCTGCGCTAGTCATCAGGCAAATGCCGGATAGTCATCACTCACACAATACGGAGAATATGCGTGTGGGGGGGATTCGGCCCAGTATGTCCTCTCTTCTCAGTCAAAACATTAGATCCACATTCTGACCTAGAAAAGAGAGTGAAAAGAGTGTTTACTCTAACTTGTTAAACTGCTTCTTATCAGTGTGATGGTGACAGGTTGTGTCAGCGCAGCTGCCGACCTGAATGTCTAGACGTGCTGATGGGGATTAAGAAACTGATACTCCTCATCCATCTTGCTAAGCATCAAAATTATACTAGGTCATGCACAGCTCTCACACAAAATATAACCCTATTGGGTTTCAGTGTACTGTTAAACTCAAACTAACCTGTACTCATTTAGAAGTATTAATTTAAAGATTAAATTTTATCAGACATTGAAAAACCACACCAGCCATGACATGTATGACTCTTTAGTCTACACTGTGTAGCTCTACCCAGGTGCAGCAGTTTCCGGTCATGGTCGCATCAGCCGCATGCATGCTTTTTCTTCCTCTCCTTCCTCTTCTCTGTATTTATTGATGCATCACAAACCGAATTTAAAGATGCATTATGCAACTGCAAAGATGCAGTTTGTCTCCGTATCATCAAGCCTGATATATATCCTGCATCCCTATTTCTTTTTTCTTCATCGAGATAGGCAAGGCTCTGTCAACCCTTTTTTTTCTCCCCATGTCATTTGGAACACTAGCTGTCAATCATGCCCAATTTTCATTTGTCACTCCCCTGTTTTCTGTCTTTTTCTTCTCAGTCAGGGTGCCCTTCTGCATCATTGTTAAGGCAATCTGGGCAATTTTGGCTTAACCAACCAAGTCAAATCAGGTGTTCAGTTGCATCTAGTGAGGCTTTTTGACTTATTCTGTTGAGGGCTGTAATGGCAAATAGCGTTGTCAGCTGGAACACACACACAAATACAATATGTATACAGTAATGCCATTAAATATAACATCACAAAAAAATCTGGCATAGTCTTAACAGCAATTCCTTGAATTCAACATTATAAGCTTCATAAAGTTTTTTCATTTATTGCTTAGCAATTGTATGAACTTGCTCACTTTTACTGGGTATATCAAATTCCTTTATGGTCACCACAGTGAATTTGACCTACTTTTAGTCTAGCGTAATGACATTAGCATGTGAATGTCAAAAGCATGCTCTCACCAGATCCTGTCTACAAGCCCGCACTGCCAACATGCCAGCCCATATAGAGCCCCCAGCTCAACTAGCTGTTAGTGGCATTGTAAAGACATTACATGCTGTTGGAAACCAAAACAAACGACACAGGAGTTGCACAAGGGGGCCATTCCTCATCTACTACCTACCCTCTCTTTCCTGTGTTTTGCTTGTCCCCAGCTGGTTCAGATATTCATAAAATGTTAGTTTTGTACACTAATACACTTTTCATCTACAGTGTCAGATCACTTAAAGAAAAATGCTGCACTTATGTGTGAAACATTATTTATGCCAATACCAAAGCTACCTCACTTCTCAAGCATTGTTTTTTTTAGATTATATTGTTGTTTGTATTAAAGATATTCCTTTGGTAACACTTTATGATAACCATCACTAATAAATGGTAAATTGTGAGAAGTTAAACTTAGAGTCAGTAGCTAATAGTCCTTCACTGTTAACAAACTGCTCTATAAAGCATTTATTAGGCCATTAGTTATTGGAGAGTTGCAACTGATATTTAGAATGCTGTGACAGAGACACCAATCACCCTATTACAAGACACTGTACCATCAAAATTATTTTGAAACTGTTATTTTAAGGTGAAAAAGTTACATGAATTTGCTTTAACCTCATTATTTTCCCACCACTGTGTGCATCTTCTCTTCAGGTGTGTGCGGCGCTATGAGAACCATGTAAATCGCTGCCATCCGTGCTCGTCAGCCATCTCGCCATGTGGTCGGTTCATTGCCTCAGGCTCTGAGGATAACTGTGTAAGTTGTAATACTCTGGTTTACAGTGTATACTTTATACTACCCCTGTATACATGTCTCTAGGTATACTGTTTCTCAGACTGTCAGGTTGTCTGTAAACCCAATTTGACACTGATTATCAGTGTTTTGTTTTTTGTTTTTTTCATTTATGTCAAATTGAAGGGGTGCCAAAGCAAATAAGCTTCAGCATGGTTGAATATGTACCTAATTACATGTCACTGTATGTCAGTGTCTGTCTGGCCAGTTTACAGGGTCTTTGGTAAATCTGTTGTCAAGAAAATAAGAAAATATAGCAGCTATAGCAGTGATTTTTACAACATTTTGACAGCTAAATCATGCACACAAGACCATAACGCAAAAGGGACGACATACCTATCTGGATATTTGTTTTCACATATTGGCTACCATTGTGTTCAGTTGTAGTTACAGTTCATCAGAGGCACAAGAAGCAAAGTATACTGCTCACTACATTGAATTGTTTTATATATTATTTATAATATACCTTTCTTGATCTTGTAAAAGGGCTTATTTTATTAAGTTTCAACTCTATTTAAGGTGAGGACTGGTTGTGCTTGACTCAGAGGTTTTTATTTGGACTTGCTCCTTTTTCCATAGAAATCAAATTCAACATTCATGTTGAAGCAGAAACTGTTTAATTGCTTTTCCAGACTGTGCCTTATACTTGCTTTCAAGACGTTTTCAGAAGTCTGCCTCCCTTTTCCTTATCCATCTCTCTTTTCTTCTGGTTTACGTGCTTGTTGAAAGCGGTGGAATAATATATGCATGCTGCTGGTTATTATTAATTATGGGGACTCAGCACAGCACGGACATTTGAGAGCATCTCTGTTGAGATCGGACATTTCCAACGTTTCTCGGAAATCGGGAGAGTGTATGGTATTGAGCTGCACCATATTTATTTGTAGCTGCCCAGAGACTTCCAAACGCCAGACACATTTGTACTTGTCTTAATATATCAAATAGCAATCATGGAAAGAAAGAACCTGAATATTCTAAAAAGACTCCCTAGATCATATTACACATTTTCCAAAGAACCGAAGGCCAAAAATTATCTAAGTGGAATAAGATTTCAGTGTGGTTGATATTAACCTGTTGTGTGTTCATTTGAAATATGTATTATTTTCATCCGTACTGACTTCCCCTTTTATCATCTGATAGGAAGTTCATCATTTAGAATATAGTAGTTTTCTTCTTGAAATTGTTAATCAAGACGTATGCTGGTCATTCAGTTTTCAACCCTTCAGTTAGGGTTGATATAAACTGATACATCGGCAGATCCATGTGATATTTAAGCTTTTCTGAAAGAACTTCTGTCTTCCAAGTATCTAATGCCCTGTTAGGCACCACAAACGTCATGTGATTCAGACAGGAGACACTCTACCCACGGACCGTTTGTCAGAGCTCACATGAAGCGTTTTGCAGGGATACATAATACAAAACAGCTGCAGGAATCTGATGAGTCGTCATCTGGTAACAAACATCCCCACATCTGTTTTATCTGTGCAAATGGCACTGAAGCAAATGATTATAAAAATCACTGATTGATTGATCGATTGAAAAGAAAAACTGCAGGATGAAAATCGAATTACATATCTTTTCAAAGATTTCAAATTTAAGTGTTGATTTTAAGATGTCTATACAAGTATTTTTTTTTTTTAAATTGGCCTGCTTTGAGTATGTTTTGATATTTTATATTGTATGCTGTGTTCAGACCAAATGCGAATTAAATATTGCTTAACATGGCATTACACTCGCACAGTCTGTTTTTTCCTCCATTTTATGAGCAACTTAAGATGAACTAAAAATCTGGTTTTAGCTCAGTTGCTTAAATTCTTGTCTTGCTGCCGTCATGTAGAAATGTACTCCAGGGTATTACAGTTTCTGATGCTACAGATGTTTTTTTTTTATTACTCAGTACTTAGTGTAAGTAAGTATACACAAATTTTCTTTAAATGCACTGTTGAACTTATCTCTAGAGTCATTTGGGATAACTGATTCTGGCACAGTATTGGGTAATTTTACATGTCTGATTGCTGATATCAACAAGAGCCAAGTCTCAATGTCCAGCCAATCTTTGAACATAATCACAAACTGCTTGTGATCATTGAGAAAACATTCAATGTGATAATACTGACAGTAAACTATTATGTAGACTATTAAGGTTTAGAAGGAATAGTCTATTGTTCACCCCAAACAACCAGTGTACGTGACAGTATGGACGTTAGCTGTACAAACACTATCTACATGTGTATGATGTGTGTCTTTGTACGTGTGCTGGAGCTCAAACTCAAACTGTATCTGATATGTGCTTCTTCTTCAATCTAAACACACTTGTGGGTTCATGCATCGTACATGTTTTATGTTCTGCATAAGCACATTACTTCATGGTTACAGTTCAGGCCTGCTATTGTTCATATAGTCCATCTCATTCATTTAATTTCAGGCCTATGTGTATGACATCCGTAGCAGCAGCTACCTCCACAAACTTCAAAAACATGCAGATACGGTTCTCAGTGTGACTTTCAACCCAGCCACACCACAGGTAAGAACATTTATTTAACTTTAGTCTTTGTGTTTCTGTTGTTTCCCTTCTCTTGTAGCATACATCCCATACCCCCTCTGACAGAGGTGAAATAATTCTTCATCTTAAATGAAGCATTAGTCAAATTTCTATACATGCCAGTAAGCGATTTACCGGAGTCAGACAGCTAAAGTGAAACCAGAGATTGATTTTTCTTTCCAGATGTTGACCTACCTTAACTCTACATAGCAACACGTACAGGCATCTCACATCAACACATGTGTTTACCATCCACTCAACTCCTGATTATACATACACATCAATAATTCAACATAAGGAAATTAGTTTTAAAAATGTATCTTCCAAATTTTCCAGTTTGGGTATTTTTTGTGTCCCAAACAAGTGACCCTCATAACAAGTGAAGGAACACCACCTCCCAACACACCATGACACATATAACTGTAATAAGAAGATTTTGTTCTAATTCCAAATGTTGTTCTTTATCTCAAGCATCTCAAACAAGTATATAAGACACATGTTTAAATACAAAACTAAGAGGTCACAGTCAACAGCAGCTTCTGTTAAAGCATTAAGGCTTTTATGTTTCACTTTGGAAATGTTATAATACACACATTCGGTAATCAGGATACAGCACAGACTACGGTGGCCCTGAGGGTCCTAACATTTCAGGAGACTCAACAACATTCCACAAAACACAACATCATTTCAGAAAATGGAACGTAATTTTCACAAATACGTCATGGGGTCAGTTGGTTAAAGATAAAGAGGTCTGCTCCATCTCTACTTGCTCTGCACTTCAAGTGTTTATAAAGAAGAAATGATAGCAGGGCATTTCATGTGTTATATTCTGTATGATATTCTGTAAGTGTGTTTCAGTGTGTGGGCTAAGTATACTGAAATTGCTATCAAAATGTGAAAACCCCAGCATGTCAGTGTGTATAAACACGAACAGAAACTCTGGTGTTATCTACAGAAACAACAACAACAACACACTTTTTCTCTCAATGTTCTCCTGGACCAATACCATTTTCATTTAAAGTGAATATCCTCTAAATCGCTCTGTGGGTTTAACCAGTGGTGGCCAGTTTATAGTCCAATCAGATAATGACTACCGCTCTTCCGTGCCATAACCCTGTGGGATCTAGTGACTCGCTCTGTGCACTGCCGATACACTTTTATGACAGGCTGCCTGCAGGGTTGTTCCAGCCTGTGATTGGCTGCACAATTCCACAGTCCACATGGTTGTGCTTGTTTAGTTCAGGAGCCGCTTTACAACTTTCCTGTTGACTGTTTAGCATTGTTTACTAGATCCCTTGTAGTTTAATGTTATGCTGTTGTTAAAGCTGCAACAATCAATGGTTTTATCTGTCAAATTGCAAGCTATTTTGATAATTGCTTAATCGGTTTGTCCAGCTTTCTCAAAGGTGAATATTTTCCATTGTCTATACTGCTCTGTGATGGTGAACAGAAGATATTTGGGTTGTGGACTAAACAAGACATTGGAGGCTTCATCTTGGAATTTGGGAAACACTGATCTGATTTTTCACCATTTTCTGATGTTATATAGACCAAACAATTAAACAATGAATCCAGAATTCAATTGACAGATTAATCCACAAAGAATACATATATATGTATATTTGTTGCAGCTCTAGCCATTTGGTTGCTCTATGTCTAAAGGGATAGTGAAGAGAGAAAAACTCTTCCAGTCAGGTTGTTGCCACAATGAATTTTCTTTGCGTGGCATGTGGCAATATCCATTGACAATCATGGACTGGAGGGAGTTTCACCAAAGAAAACATAAAGTGAAGCTTAACAATGGGCAAAGACTTTTGTCTATCTTGAATTGTCATTACAGCAAAGTAGGAAATCAAAGTCTACAGTGCTGCTTCATACCAGAATCCTTTCAATGTCTCCAACAAAATCTCCAGAGCATTTCTCAAAGCAACAATTCCCTTTGGAAATGTTTTATTGTCCAGTTAATGATTTTTCTTTGGACCTGTTCAAAGCAAGTTGAATTGAAAAAGAAAGCTTTTAAAATAGAGTATCACATCCTCAGCTGGACATCGTTGGCTGTCTTTTTGGACTTGAGGCACATGTTTTTAATCTGCTTGTCCGTCTGTGTAACTCCATTCAGTTAAACTTTGCAGCACAATGATACATTCAGATTTCCAAGTTTGAAAGTGGAAAGTTTGATCCATGGCCATTTACTGGCTGAATTACAGTAATCTGCAGAGTTTGAAGACGCACTTCATCACTCACATCATGCTCACTCCCCATCGATACTTCTGCACATCCTGTTTTTTGTGATATGACGTGTGGGCAAAGCATAAATTCAAAAAATTCAAGAAAGGTTACCACTATTAACTGAACCTTTTTTATATTTTCCACCACAGGGGTCAGATGTTTATTAAAGATTAAATCAATATTTTAACCAAACTGAAATAAATAATGATTGATAAATTAGGACACAAATGTGAACACTTAAAGTTGCAGTAATGGCAAGAAAAATTATTTCCACGTGGAAATCTGGCCACATTTCTTTAGAAATGTTCAAATTTGCTCTTCAGTTTAATGTCATGTATCAAATTATATCTGTTTTTTTCATCTCCTATTGGCCATCACTTGTTTCTGTTCTCAGATTTGTGTCACTGACCATCTCATACTACAAGAGCCTGCCAGGATTTGACCACATTGAAGTCGTAAAACTCACAGATGTATGACAAGTTTGGAAGGCTCCAGATGGTCTGCAACATTATAAAGAGCAGTGACTTGTCTTCCCACCCTGAAAATCAGGGTGTCCCCAAGAGCATACCCTGATTCAAAACACTAAAGTTTCCTTACATAGAATAATGACAGAGTAAAAGAACCTTGGCTGGGTACAACACCTGAGTACAACACCTGGGTCTTGTGTGTGAGAAGGGTTTTAGTGGATCTCATGCTACAATATACTGTATATTAAAAAGTTTTAGCTTCATGTTTACTTTGAAACTGTAGTCGGTCTCATTCAAATTAAGTTAGAAGTATATAAATAGTTGCTCATGAAATAAACATATCTGTTCTTGATCAGTGACTTAAATCAACATTTACTGTAGCCTTTTAAATCTTTCCAAGGACCTCTTTGAGGGAGGGCGATCTCTGAAATTCCTGTCACATTGAGATGAAGCTTTTCTCAGATAGCAAAGTTGTTCCAGACACTGGCCCACGTACCACTTGGAATGATGGTACTAGGGTGATCCACTCCGTTTTGCCAGATCTGAGCCTTGGTTGAGAGGTCAACCAAGAGCGAATCTAATAAACCAGAGTTGGCCCAAATCTGGACCAGATCCAGCCCACCAGAATAGAAATGGATATCTTGACCACAATAATTTTGCTATATAGGGTTGAAACTTAAAGATTAACATCTTTTGAAATTTCATTTTCAGACACAATTTTCACAGATTAGGTTTAAGGTGGTTTGACAGAACAAATACCAACCTGCAGCTTACAACCGTATCACACTTTCTTCAATAGTGGAGGGAGTTTGCTCAGATGGATCTTTTGACATTTGAGCTCAGTAAATGTTATGATTGTAGCCATAGCACTTTTTTATGACTTCTCACCTGCATTAGCGGAGCTGAAAAATGGATGTTCATTCTTCATTCTTTAGCTCAAGACACATTTTCATATTTGTTTCACTCATAATAGTTATATGATTCGCATTACATTTACTTATTATTTCTCTCATAAAATGGAAGCTTCAAATACTCAATTTAATTATTCAAGATGCATTGTTAGTTAAATAATTCATAATTTTTCAAACAGTAATTTGTTTTGAAAAGTTGACAGATCACCAGAGCACAATAGATTATGTAGGTTTCAGTTTTTAATGCTTTCTAATATTATTGACATGGTTGCCCATGAGAGGTTACAGTTTATGATTAGCTGTAGGGTTTAGATGGGAATAGTACCGTTGTGAAGAATTAGTGAAATGTTGCTGCTAAACCTGGTGGGGTCTTGTTATACAGAAATCCTTTAAGCAACATTTCAGCCTCCTGACATGCTTATATTTGGGAAACAATAGTTCAGTCTGTGTCAGAGGAAATTTTTGAATAGTATCTGTGAATCCTTGAGCATTAAGTATTTCAAGATGCTGAGTTGTTCTCTTGTCCAGAATCTCACTTCTTGGTTTTTGACCCTGATGTCCCCATCATTTATGAACAGTCTTCTTAATACTACTGACAGTGTAAGATGGCTCATAGATACATACATCAAAAGTTACACAAAGCTCTCCAATACAATAACTGAGAAGTGTTTGCTTTCTCTTCCACAGACAGTTGATCCTCTAATGATATATTGAGAACCTGGCTCAACTTTGTGAGGCTGCTTCGAGTTCACCTTGATCCAAAATATCAACTAACGCATCTTTTGTTTATGGTCAAAATAGAGACTAGTAAATAAAGAAGGATTAGAAGTTTAAGAAGCTGTGGGAAATGACTCCTCAGTCTTACAGTTAAGGCCATTTAATATCATAAATGGTACCAGAGCTGTATTTCCTGAGCCTGTGTTTCTCCTCATCAAGACATCAACAAATACTGTCCCCAACCTGTACTCACCTTGCTTTTTAGCCACATTTGAGGGCCAGACGTTCGGCATATTTACTGCTGTGAGAACAGATAAAGCAATGCATATTTTCCACTCATTTTTCACTCATGTTTTCCACCCTAATACTTAAAAGACCATCAAGCAGGCAGATCTACCTCCGGGGTTCATTCCCTCAGGTTTATTCCTGTACTTTACTCTGTAATGAGAGATCCAAACTTTTACTGTCACTTCACTTTGTTGTCTTGTAAAATCTTGTGGGATTTCTCCTGGCATACCTCTGTAAAGTTTTGTGAGCTCCCCTGTGTTGGACCTACAGTAAAAGTTAACTTGGAGAATTATTTTCACACTTCTGCCTCTGCCGCTTCAACACATAAGGTTCTCTTTTTAATTTATTTTTTGGAGTAGATTTGTAGGAGGCAAGCTGTGTCAAATTTGAATAGTGCTTGAAAACAAGACAGTGGTTAATCTGTATCTGAAGTGACTGAATCTCAAAGCTCCAGGGTCATAAGTGAAGGCAAAAAACTGCTGTTGCCAGAGGCAAATCAACAGTGACTTCAGAGAAACAGGTTACTGTGTCAGACTAAAGAAATAGACTCCATGTGGCTCTGCTCTATTTGGATTACTCATATTTCTGCACTGTCTCACCCCTAGCTGGTGATAGCTCCAATTACTTTGTTCCACATCAGCAGTGGAAACGTCTTTGTGGCATTTGCCAAAGATCAGCTTATTAGTGAAGTGGATTTCTTTCAAAGGACAGTGGGGTGCCCTCTCTTTTTCTTTTGTTTTTTTGTTTTATTTCTTTTGGTGGACTATGAGTGCTGACAAAAACTATTCTGACCAACTTTGTTTCTGTTGGCCCACATCTGATCCAGTTCTTGAGTATGTACCACCTTGTTTATGTACATTTTTTTAAATGTAATGATCATATTCTGGTTACGTACATGTTATAAATGTTAAGCAAAAAATAGCTGTCATATGTTGTGTTGGCCCTTATTAGATGTCACCCATTGTACACAAATTGGAACATTTATAAAAGTTGTAACTTTCATCTGTGGGAGACTTGCTTGATATGAACATGATGGTGTGGTAGGAGACATTTACAAGCTAGACACCTCAAATTAAGTTATTTTTTTCAATAATCTGAAAGCAGGTGTTCCTGTTTAGGGCAGTATTGAAAATACCTACAATGCTTTCAATGTCAGCGGAATCATTTAATATATTATTATTATTATTTTATTTATGAATCCAAATGTGCCATTTTTAGTCAGATGGGCAATTTTAAACTGCGGTCATTTGGCCTAATGGCTAACATTTACGGATTTCAAATCAGACAAAAAGAAGCCATGATAACAGAAACATGGTGTTCTAAATCTAATGCTGAAGCTGTGCAGAGCAACAGGAATCAGCAAACCATTAGTACAATTTTAGCTGACTGAATGCTGGCTGCGATAACAAAAAGTTTAAAGATTGGAGAAGAGTTTAAAAGAGAGGGAAAAGGGCAAATAAGCTTAAAAACATAACATCATTGTGTAATCTGATATGAAAACAAGTCCAATTTAAAAAGTGTTTGAAAAGGTAGAAACTTAAATCTTATGGGCGAAAGGTTTCCTGTTGTTTAACAAGAGTGTTTGTTTCTGTGAAAGTATCCTTGAGCAAGACAATGAACACTCCCTCTGCTTCAGAGACGCCTCTGCACTCTCACATATCTGGTTGATTTTAAATGCATGCATGTGTCTGTTCGTTGGAGGATGAGAAACAACAAAATAGGAAACAAACAAAAAAATAGAATCAGCATGAAATACTGTTTTTGGTTTCAGTCTTTTGATTAAGTGAGAAAGTTCCCTCAAGTGCTTCAGACCTCATTTGCACTTCATGTGTTGGAGTTAGTGCAGGACTGTGACCGCTCACTGACACAAGCAGCTGTCTTTAAAGTTTAGCATTTTCTATCGCCCCAACTAGGAAGATGAACAATGAGTGAATCATCTCATTGGCTTTCAAGCTTAGTGCACTCTTGTCTCCATATGTCAGCATGTATCGTCTTTGCTCTTTGCAGGCAGGCGAAAAATGCAGCTGGTGTCCCACTAGACCTTTTTACTGTATTTTTCATTTGTGGCCATATGGCATTTGAAAAGCTATCCACACTTCCTTTTTTACATATAAATACATATATATCTTATTTCTTCGTTTCCTCTTTGCCTGACCCCAGGGAGAAAACAGCTCTCTTCTTACTTTAGTGGCCAGACAGCAAATACAGAGCTGTACTCTGCCGTCTGCCCCAGAATGTCACGTTAGAGTGAGATACAGACTGAGCTGAGACAGCCTCTCTGGAATCAACTGGCCTGTGTTCAGCACAGCTGAAAACGAGAGTGAACAGGAAGTGAGGAAATAAAGAGTTTAAGTCCCATTACAAAGTCATGAGGGACATTTTTAAGTATCAAAATCATTCAAATGTACTGTAGTAGATAGAATTTGAAATGGTGTTAGTCAATAGTGTTGTCTTTTCTTTTCTATTTTGTATAGCCAAAATATGAACTACCACATATTGTGTTTCTAATTAATGAAAATTGCATGACATGGGGGTTCATGATGAAAGACTTTGAATGCATGGATCAAATTTATATCTACCCTCAAATCTAATGGAGCAATAAGCCCCAAGTGGCCTTGCTTTACATTTACCATGTCAGTTTTGCTTTTATCATGCAATCATTTAGGTGATGACATCACATTTGGTTTTAAAGTCCCTGAGATATTGATAGGGCTAGTGCTCCAACACTGTCACAGTGAAATACGATGTGTTTGGTGATTGTGCTAGCTTTAATAAACATTCACTATCCTTTTTATTTTGGGTCGTTCCCTGCATTTTTCTCTGAGACAGAAATTCCACATGAACATTCTGGAGCAAACACATGGAGTCTGATTTTTCTGTGCTTCTCTGCGTTCCCTCACATTCACCCAGGTGGTTCGTCCAGGGCCTTCTAAATAAGATTAACCTATGCCAACTTTCAAAAGACTGGCCTGAGGGCAGATTTATGAACAGTCTACATTTACTGTTACTTGTTTTATGTTTTGTGTTTGTGTCTTTTGTTTTAATTGCCATAAATATGAGCTGATGTTTGATTAATGCCAACTTAATTTGATTAAGTTTAAGGAAGAAATCTCTAATGTGGTGTGTTTCATTTTCTTGAAGCTTTGATTACAGTTTGACAGTGGCTCATATGGCAATGGCCCCAATATAGCTGGTCACTGCCTAACTTTCTTAATTGTTAATTGAGAGTTAATTGATATTTCCAACAAAAATAGGGAGTGATATATGAGATTGAATTGATCTCTCTGACATCATAGATATACTATCATCACAATGAACAGACAGTTCATGTACTTGTAAGCCCATTAAACAGGTGACCCTGGAGACCGCCTGCTCCCTTTTCCCATCTCTCATGTAGATCATCTGTCCCCTCTCAGCATGCTCAGTACAGAACATCCCGGTATGTTGGCATTTGTCAAGTGTGTTCTACCGCACTCATAACTTCAAAGCCTCAGCGATTGTTCATACTAGTTTGTGCTGGCAGACACTTTCTGTAGTCCAGAATGCCGGTATTTGACAAAAGTGTTCATGACTGAAAATCCAACCCACATTGCATTCTTAATCATCATTTTTAGTTCTGCTTTGAACTATTGATTTGTGGCCTTTTTTATGTGGTACTGAGCCAGCGCGCCGGACAATAATTTAAATTATGTAACATGCATGGCACGCACCGTGCAAGTTCTCGATCTGATTTACGATCCCAGAGTTCCTAAAAAGTTTTGAATGAGTCTTGGTTCTACAACACATAAAAACAAATAAATAAAAGATGATTAAAGAAGCAGCCCTCATTTTTAACATTTTGTCTCATGCATTACCTATTACTTAAAACTATGCTTGTGAATGCCTTCAAAACCTCTATATCAATGGTGATTGCATAAGGACATCTGACATTGCAAATAAATCTTTAAACAGAGATCAAACCTTTAAAACCTGAATTTCTTAGAAGTGGGCTAATAAAGAAAGCCAAATGCCTATCTTGTGATGGCCCAGCATGACCCCATCCTATTTGTCTACAGTGAATCAGCTTGCAACAAGTTTGAACATCTGACCCCGACGGCCGTCCAAAACCATCAGTCCTCATCGGCTGTAGCTCGCTTCAGCCTCAGTGGACAGAGGTTGAAGGTTGCAGAGATGGAATGTGTCAGATTATAGATGTTTGCTACAAGCCTATGTCATAGAAACTCCATAAAGTTGCGAAGATCTTTGCAGTAAATCTATGATTTAGTTTCCAACATGCTGCATGTTTCAGGGAGGAGTGTAATGCCGAGGCCATTACACAGTCTCATGATTTTGGATGGCAGTTGATGAAGAACAATGCTAATGGAGCTGCTCTCTGACCCCCTTAAGTTTTAAGTAGCCATTTTAGCAACCTTTGGGCGGGACCCAGACTGTTAGGCTATTGTTGCTATTGCTATTGTTGATTAAGGTCATTTGAGTAGGAGGTCATAGTGAAAGATGACTCTCTTCAAAATCTTCAGGAGCTTGTGAAATGAGCTCTCAAACTGTTGTTTTGCAGAGTCTCAAACATGTTCATACACTGAAAAACACCAGTAAAACACATGCCTCTCCAGCTGCAATTTTTTAGAGAAATCCTCTTACCTTTGAGCTCCACAAACATCTTGAAATCCTCCTTGTGTACATAGAGAAGAGGCCTCAACAATCACTCGTAAAGAAAAACAAATAAATAAATAAATAAATAAAAAATGGAATGCTTGAATTTAGTCATTGTGTGCTTGAGTCATCCTCAGACCTCAGCTATGTTCACTCCCTTTCCCAGCATGGGCATCTGCTTGCTGGTAAAAGATTATTTCTGCTGGTAAAAGATTATTTATTTCTTTTTTATGGGAAAAAATGTTGAACCATTGTTTTACCAAATGTGGTTTTTATCACTGCCTTGCAAATTGTTGTTTTCCAAGACTCCAGCTGTTACTTAACAAAGGTACTCTGTCTTTACAACGACCTCAAAATATATGAAATCACTAAAAATGGCACCCAGGCATTCCCATTTAGTTTGCAATCATTTGTGCTGTTGGTGGTGATCCTCAGTCATTCAGTTCATGTTTTATAAAATGAAAAAGTGCTATACAGAGGCAACTGGAAGATAAGATAATAATTTGAGATGTTTTCACTTATTTTTTTCTCATGTAGGATTTGTAAAGTCCTCCAAGATTTCAAGTGGGATAAAGGAGAATACAATATAGCCATGGCTGGTAATAGTATGAAATGGGTTTTAAATGATTTGTCACCCTGATCACACACATCACATATGCTTGATGATAAAGTTCAAATAGAGCCGTTTGTTGAATCATGATTGTTCCATAATATAATACACTCTACTTTGGGCAGCTGCAGGTATAGATATATATCATGAGCCACGTTCTATGGAGGGTTTTCCTATTGCTATTACTTCTGACCAGCTGTCAGAGGGTTGAGGTAATGCTCCCTCACCCTCATCTGCTCTACAGACTGATAGAAAAAAGATGAGATAATCCTCTCCCCATCCTAAGAAATATTGTTAACATGTGATTGTGTACATGTGCTTGTCTGTGGTGCTGCATCCTCATGTGAGTAGAGTGTGGGATGTGTGTTGGCACATGCGTATGTTTAAGGGAGTGCATTGTGTGGGTCGATGTTAGTTTATTGGTGTGTGGGTGTTTAATTAATCAGTAAACAGTTGACTCACCAGGACTAGCGCTGGCAGTAAACTCAGCCCCACTCCTGATTAAATAGACATAACATTACATAACCAAAGTTCAGGCCAGGCTACTTCCTTTTCTTTGTGATAAATGGCAGGTATGGAAAATCAAGAAACACAGTATGGATCTTGACCCTGGGGATGCAAGTCGTCTTTGTGGAGGCAGGTGTGCTGGTATGCAACTCGGTCCTCGTAACATAGAGCTGTGAAAAGGACAGTGATGTGTGACACAGATCCTGGGAAATATCATCCACAAGCTGAAGGTGACATCATCTTTTTTCTCTGTCTCTCCTAGCTGCTGACTGGGACCCTGGATGGGAAGCTGAGACTGTTTCAGTCCAGCAGTGGGGCCTGTCTGTCTCATGACAACAGTGCTGCTGTGCATAGCATCCCCAACATGACTGCATAATTACAGCAGGCTGCTGCAAAGACCATGCAGATTTCATTAAAGCAGTTCCACCCCTCTGGCCAGGATTTTACTGGGAAAGAAGAATGTGAGGGTTTTGTTTTTAGTTGCCGATAAATGAAGATAAAAACAATAGATACAAGTAAGAAGAGGTTTCGTGTTTCTTGTTGTGTGTCTTTTCTGTTCTTCTCAAATAGTAAAAAGGAGCCATCCATTTCAACTCACTCGTCTTTGTTAGATGTGTAGCTCTATGCTCTAACTATGTAGCTCATTACCTACTGAAATTCTAACAAAGATGACTGTTGACTGTCTGTTATTTAACATATCTGTGGTTTAACCGATTAGGTTTTCATCTAACCACATTATTTTGATGCAATATTTACTCAAGATAATTACAGCCAACCTTGCCAAAAACAATTTTATCCGACGTTTTTCCCATCTGTTGTCCACATTCTAATGATGAAGCATCACATTTTGTTTGTTCAGTATGTGGAACAGATTTACTCCTATATCACTGGCTACACAGCTATGACCTCAACTGGGTGCAACCTCTTTAGCTGCCAGACACACAGATGCTACTACTGTTCACACCAACACACCCATCCCCATTGTCTGAACTGTACATTTACTCTTCTCTGCCTCAGTCACAACACAATGTCAGCTACACTGAACTGTAAGAGAACAAAATATAATAAAGTAGGACTCTGACTCCGAAATTAAAAAAATGAAAAGGGCCATATTGTTGGTACTGTGTATGGCAAGTATGAATAAATTGTTAAATCTTGGTTAAATGCCTGTGGCTATTATGTGTCTGTTGTCTACATGATATGAATGCAGCTGTGTGACTGCAGTATGTAAGGTGTACCTCAAGGTTCCACTTTAGGACCACTTCTGTTTCAAATTTTTATTAATGATCTCCAGATGTTTTTTTGTTTTTTTTAATTGTTACTAGTTATTATGATATAGTATATACAATGATATATACATTGAAACTATAATAAATACACTCCATATGATATACAGCCTACTACTGTAATGCAGTAAAATGATCCCGGACATGCCGTACTATGTTTGACTACACATAACAATCTTATCCATCACATATTAACAACATGTTTTTAAATTTGACTTTTACATTCTATAAACTTGGTTGTCAGTTCTCAAAGTCAGTTTAACAAAGTCTTACATAACGGTCTTTGGTATGAGGCCGAACCTCAAATCCAAATCCAACTCTCTGGTTTTCGTTTGCAATGGCGGCACATCTCTCCAGAAAGTTGATAAAATTAAAATGTCTGGGTTTATGGATCGACTCTGGACTTACTTTTAACTGCACGTTGATTTAATTATAAAAACATTAACTTTGATATCGGTGCAGTGTTGTTCCACTGAGATTTGCTTCCCAAATTACATCACTGATACTGGACAACGGTGAAACTGTTGATCAAATTTATTTTAAAACTTCTTCCTCTTAGTGTCGTCTTTAATAGTTTCTATAGTTTTATTTAAATTAGCTGTTTTTTTACTGTCTTTGTAAAACACTAGTTTTAAAAAACTACTACAAATTGTTTTTCAAATGTGGTTCTTTATATTATCTATATATAAATACAGTATGTAAAGCACTTATAGATTATAGATAACTTTAAAAATTTCCTTATTTCTCTTGGCTTTTCTGAGAATGTCTTATTCTTGTATTTTAAAATGATGACTACATCTCCTATGCCATGTTTAGGTTTAAGATGAACATACTTCATAAGCTGTAAATAGCTAATTAATACAAGATGAGGACATTTCCCTGGCATAAACTTTATTTTCTTTCTTAAGCGTTGGGGCACTATATACTGTTACTATTAATTTCCTCCTGCCACTATCACTGCCGACATGTTCTAACCCACAGCTGTCTTAAGAGAAGCTGAAGGAAAACTCTACCTATCTGAAATGGAATGGAAATTTCAAGCCTCACTCACCCCCATCCATTAGGAAAAAGATATTGTACTTGACGCATTATCTGACGCTGACGCCGTTGATAGAATGATAAACTCACTGATAGGCTGCCTTGTCTCAACTCCCTCAGACGGAGATGAATTTTCAGAAGACTTGCTCCTCTCTGCCTTGTCCCCTGTCCAACACTCTGTGTTTGATTTACTCTGTCTTTTTGGACTGTGCACTCTAATTGATATCGAGGCAGACTGCATGTGAAGATTGTTCTTTGTGCACCACCAGCCTCAGCTAGATCGGATGAAATATGGCTTTGAAGTTGCACAATATCAGCTGCCAGGTTTCCTATCACAAAAACTGATGTTCGACATTAAAGAAAGCAGGACGGAGGCTGCATGGGATTTATGGGGTGGTACCTTTTCTTTTGTCATACACCATGTGTGTGTGTGTGTGTGTAGGTGTTTTTTATGCCACAGAGATAGGTATGTACTGGCAAGATTGAGTCTGCCCTGTCACGGTGAGCTTTAGTGTTCCTGCTAGCAGAAAAAACTTTCTACTGGAACAAAACATAATAAATTGTCTATGGGGTAAATTTATGTGGCCATGTTCTTTCTCCGTTTTAATGCGCTGGAATGTGTGTGAGTGTGTGTGTGTTTATGATCCAGTATCTTCTCTTGAATGAATTAACCTGTTACTCACAAACCGACGATATATTTCGGTACAAACGCACATTCCTTGTCTGTGTGAGGTCGTATTGGGTACACTCCCTGCATTGATCTCACCACTGAAGAATGACGTGTTTAGATTTTCAAATAAAAGGATTTTGTGGGTAGCCACACCCGTGCACCATAACGCAATTTGGTCCAAAGTTTGATCTCTCAAAATACTTTGTCTTTCAGTTTGACAAACAGAAGAATTTTGTCTGCTTCCAACTTCGCAGAGAACTAGGATATGAGATATATACGACAATGCTGAACAGAACAGAGTGTTACGTTGTGGGAAGATACTGTGCAGAAACTCCCTCTTCAGCCGTCCATTTTCCATCTCAGCATCGTCCACAATTCAAATTTAGTGTGTGCTCGCCTGACATTGGGTTGTTCAGTGGCTCTCTGGCCTGAACTCTTAACGAAGGTCTTCACCTTCCCTCACAAGTGCTTGATATAAAAAATCCCCAAAACATATACATCATAGAGCACATGCAGTTTAACGACCCCCAATAGACCTCTGAAGATCTCTGGTCCTTTGTTTTCATGAACTCAGGACAACCCAATGTCAAGGGAGGGGTATATTTGCACATGTCAAAAACTGCCGTCATATAGCCGTGACTCATGCAAGTATTACGTAAAGCTTTTCTAAATATCACATAATGTTCTCTGAATTATTTTAAAGACGTTTCCAGGGTGGTGGACATTAAAGTGATAATCCTGACATGAGCTATGTTCGTTTAATGGTGTTTGATAGAACATCGTAGTGCTTTGGCTTCAAGGCGACCAACTTGATGGGAGCTTCCAAAAGCTGCCTTTAACGCCAGCTGTAAACTGATGCCAGGATCAGACAAGATGACATCAGCCTGATAATGGCCTGTTGTGAAAGACGTGCAGCATCAGGAACAAAACTGAGCTACAGTTTGCAACAACAGTTTCTTTTGTGACAAGCGTGCATTGTTGCCTTCTTTGACAACTTTGACATGTCGCAAACATGGTGAAGCAAAAGCGATATAATGTTGTCGGCGCCCTCAGGTTGAGCGGTCAAGATGGTCCATGGTGCTTCCTTTCGGATCACTTGAGTCACGCTTTTGTCACGGTCTGATATCTGTCTCTCTACCGACTCACAGCAACGATCTGAGTTATCATCTTGAGAAAAAAAAGAAAACATTTCATGCAGTCCTAAAATGTAATTGGGATGTAAAAATAAATTACTCAAAAACTGTCCTCACACTTAATTGAGCTTTATTTGAGCAATTCTATTTACTGCTATGTCCACTACCTTCCACACAGGAATATTGTACATTTTACAAGGTCCATCTTGACCTACTTTAACATTGAACTACTGCTTGATAAATCACCAATTGTGATAAAATAGAGTACTCTAATAGGGTCCGTTTAGCTTGATAAGTACTTTTTTTACTTTTGATGCTAAAAATGTATTTTGCTGTTAAATGACTCTATGTATTTTTTTTCCTTTTCTAGGTCCAACAGCAGCAGCACCAGCAGTATGCTTAGAAACCAGTGGTTTGGGCAGTTAGCAAAAAAACAATGCTACGTGCATGGAGTCAAACTTCATCAAGACTCAGTCAAAACTCCCTCCTGGTCCCTCCCTCTCAGTCCAACTCACTGTAGCACCCAAAAGAAATATTTGAAAAGAGCTGTGCAAAAAAAAACAGGGCAGTGAGCAGCGGCACCAAATTTAAAAGAGCCTTATCACTCTACGTCAGTTAACAGGGAGATAAAAGAAGCTCTGAATATGAAAACAGTTTT